>PVKA01030502.1:0-27246 GCA_004027165.1 Ctenomys sociabilis | reverse complement strand
CACATCGCTAGCCATTCGTGAAATGCAAATAAAAACAACACTGAGATACCATCTCACTCCAGAAAGAATGGCTATCATAAGGAAATCAACCAACAACAAATGTTGGAGAGGTTGTGGGGAAAAGGGAACACTTCTCCACTGCTGGTGGGAATGTAGACTGGTACAACTATTGTGGAGGTCAGTATGGAGACTCCTCAAAAGAATAGGACTGGAAATCCCATTCAAACCAGCTATCCCCCTACTGGGAATTTTCCCAAAGGATCTGGATACATTGTATCATAGAGATATATGTGTACCTATGTTTATAGCAGCACAATGTGTGATAGCAAAATCTTGGAAACAACCAAGATGTCCATCACATGAGGAATGGTTGAAAAAGATGTGGTATTTCTATATAAGGGAGTATTACTCAGCTATTAAGAATGATAAGTTTGAAGCATTCATACTGAAGTGGATGCCACTTGAACATATACTCATAAGTGAAATAAACCAGACTCACATGTGTAAATATCGTATAGTCTCCCTAGTATAAGAAGCGAAAAGCAGAAATACAAAGTAAAATACAACGTACAACAAGTAAAATTAATTGAGTCAGATAAGGCAAAGTGAATGGCATATGCTACAGGATACTAATCAGCTTTTCTTCTGGATGGTTAACAACCTAAGATCACAAGTCAGAGTTGGAGAAATAGAAGAGCCACAAGGCCAGCCAACATTTTGGCCCTAGCCTTTCAAGGTCAGCGAAGACTCAGGACATAGGAGAACCTGTACTGCAACATCATGAAACTCAGACGAGCTCCAAATTTTCTGAACAAGGAGATTATGGAGCCACAGGGGAAAGAGATTGAAGTTCTAAAGTGTGCCTGGGGAGAGACACATGAAGAGAAAACATTCTCTCAAGCTCTCACAGAGCGCAATCTGGTCAAGCATTGGCCGTGACTCATTCACATGGATGACACAGACAAAGGAACTACAGAATAATGTACAGGACTACAAGATAAACCCTGAGAGGACTTCAATGACCACATAGGAAATATAAAGTTCTTGTGTTGGTAGATAAGTCTTGATCTACCTAGGTCTTAACCAATTTGAAGTCTTTGTCCAATAAGTCCATGCCTTGGGGACCAGGCAACTTCCCTGTTTCATATTAATTTTTGTTGAAACTGGTTGTTTTTTGTAAGACAGAGAGAAATCAGACTTCTGAACAAGGATTGTTTTTACTGATGTTGCTATTTATTATTTCATATGTTTCCTGGATCGAGTCTCTGAAGTCTGTCTTCTTCCTCATGTGCAGCTGCTGAGCTCTCGGCCAGGTGAGCGAGTGTAGGATCAGCCAGTACCTGGGCAAAGGTGCCCCAGTGCACTCCCAGACCTTATGTATCCAATGTCCTCCTCCACTTGGCTCCTGCGTGTGGGCAGCACCTCACAGAGAGGTCAAGGCCACCTGGGCCTTTCCTGCATGTTAACCCTGTGATGGACTTCTCATTCCAGCTTTATTTTAGGTCTCTATGGCCTCTTTTTTTATTTGTGGTATTTTAGGGAAGGGTCTACAGGGTATTCATGGTCTCACTACTAGATCGGACTCATAGTGATCCGCCCGTTTACAGCCTCCCAAGAACTGGGATAACAGGCACGCGCCGTCTCAATTGCCATCTCAGCATGCCCTGGGAGCAGGGCCGGCACGACAGGCCCAGGGTTCGAACCCCTGGCCCCTGAGCCTGCTTGCAGGCACTTTAATCCATTGAGCTATTTGACCATCCCTCTATGGCCTCTTTTTAGCTGGTGATGCTGCCTTGGGTGGACACTAAGAAAGCACCACTGGTCAGTGCCAACGTGTTCAGGCACAGCACTCTCTGTGGGAAGCTCTCCTTTGGCTCAAATGAAGATCAATGATGAGACAAGCATGCAACCCCGTGGTGACCAGTAGGACTCTGAGGTGGGGCTTTTGATGAGTAAAACATAAAGGACTCAGAGAAGCAAAAACAGACAGGGAGCAGCACCAGACCTGCCCTGTAAGAAATGTTTAAAAAGTGATTCAAGCAGAGAGGGTGCTGAGCAGCCATAGATTCAGTTCTGCCAAAAGAAATCAAAATACATCTGATAAGGGCTAAGTGTTTCACTTCTCATTCTTAGGTCAAACAGATAAGGACTTCAAGCAACAACAGTAACAATGCTGGTGGTGCAGGTTTGTTTCCAGTTTGTGTGAAATCCTGGGTGGTGAAACACATATCAGTGAATCTGACAGAATAGAGGGTTCTGGTGTGGGTTATGGGGTGCTGGTCTGGGAACTGCAAGGTCTCAGCTTTGATCCCCATAACTGCAAAAATTAGCAAGCAAACAAACAAGGAACAGGAACTTGCAGAGTATGTTCTCAGACCAGAATAGAGACCCACTAGAAATTAGAAATCAGCAAAGGAGAAGCAGCTGAGAATCCCTCTAATATTGGAAATTGGACAAGATACTTAAATAACACAAACAAAAATTTTTTTTTGAATAGAAATTTAAAAACTGGTTGTGGTAAATGAAGATATAATGTAACATCAAAATGTAGGGTGCAGTGTGAGCAACAGAGGGAAACTTAGAGGATCAGAAGCACAACATTTAAAAAAGAAGCGTAACTAAACAAAAAAGATGTGAAATTTATAACCCAAGTCCATCTCTAGCAACTAGATAAAAAAATAGTGATTGAGGCCTGAACTATGGAGGAAAAGAAATAAGTAATAAAAATTACAGCAGAAATCTATGTAATTGAAAAACAAAAATAACAAAAGAAAGAACAAAGCTAGTGTCTGTTGAGGATATTAGTAAAGGGGACCTGGATGTAGCCTGGCTTGGAAGAAGATACAAATCCCCAATATTAGAAGAGAAAGAGAGGACCCTGTGTCTGTGGACACTTAAAGGAACACTGCAAACAGCTCTGTAGGCACCCGCATGGTGACCTTGGCATGGAAAATCTCTAGAAAGACAAGGACTACCAAGACACACAGGTGGGGGACTCGGCCAGGGTTTGTTAGAGACAATGAATCTGCAGTGAAAAACTTGGCAAAGATAAAAAATGCACCAGACCCAGCTAGTTTAACCTGCAATTTCTATATTGGATAGTAATTTATATCTGATATTTAAGGACTCCCCCACCATCTCTTGCAGAAAGCAAAAGAAGGAAGATTTCCTAACTCATTCTATGAGGTCAGTATAATCCTAATGTAGGAAAAAAAGTGGACTTTATAGGAAAATACTCCAGACTAATATGAACATAGTTTGAAAGCTCTTTAAAAGCTGGGTTTGGTAGTACGTGCCTGTACTCTCAGCAATGGGAAGGCTGAGGCAGGAGGCTAAGGAATTTGAGGCCAGCCTGGACTATATAGTAAGGCCCTATCTCAAAAAACAAAATAAACAAATAAATGAATAAAGAGTTATAAAAACAGTAAATAAACATATAAAAAGATTATCACCATTACTTATAATTAGGAAATTTAAAATTGAAGAATAATGGGGTACCACTGTGGACTTGTCACAGGAACTGACATCCAAAAATGTAGCAAAGTTGATTGTTTGCAAGGGACAAACATTAGGCACTGTAATGTGTTGCTGGGGACATGAATGGTAATCATCCTGTGAGCCAGTTAGACAGTTTCTTACAAAGTGAGACACAGCTTTGCCATATTATCTGGCAATCACGCTTCTAGGTATTTCCCCAAGTGATTGAAAACTTGTGTCTACATAAGAATCTGCACAGGAATGTGCAGGACAGTTTTATTTATGATTATAAAAACTGGAAGCAACCAAGACATCGTCAACGGGAGGATGGATACACAAACATCTGTACAATAAAGTGCTACTCGGTGATGAAGAGAAATGAACCATCAAGCCACGAAAACGTGAATGAGTTTTGAGTGAACGCATATCGCCAGTCTGAGAACAAGCATGCGGCATGATTCCAACTTCACCATGTGAAGAAACCCACAGCTATAGTGAGAGTAAACAGACTGGCAGTTGGGGTTGGGGCGCTGAGTCAGTGAAGAGCAGGGGTTATTTTACTGAAGCGAAAGACTGTGATTCTGTAAGGATGCACTGAGGTTTGAAACATCTGTCTAGACCCGCAGAACTTCATAGCATAAGTGTACGCTAATTAAAAAGATAATTTAGGATGGTGAAAGACGTGAGGATGGCAATCAGAATGTAACAAACACGAGCCAGTCTCTCCAGGGTGCTGCTGACCTACGTCCCTGAAAGGTCGTGGCTGAAGACCAGGGGCTGGCAGGATGCGGAGCTCTGGCCAGCGCCACTTCCCTCCATGGAAGGGTGGGCTGTGCAGAACACGCGAGTCCTGGGGCGGAGCAGTGAGGGAGGGCGGGGGGCGCTCAGGAGGACCCGTGTGGGCTGCAGTTGCCATGCCAGTCCAAGCCAATGTTTGGCTTGCTACAGACACAAACAGATTTGGATAAATAAGGACTCAGTCGAGCAAAACACAATAAGGTTAAAATCTAAGCAATTACGTTTTATTTGGGAATAGTGTTGCGATGGGAACATGTGTCCCACAGTAAATATGGGATCTATGCAACGAGGTTGGGGCAGGTGGAAGTGCTTACAGCAGATTGGGGACTGCACAGGAGTCTGGCCGAGTTGAGGAGCAGGAAGGTGACACTATACTGCCGAGCTGGCTGTGCAGAAGTGCTTCCTGTGCAAGGCCGCGGAGGCATGTGGGCCTGGCGGTCTCTCACGATGGCTGCTACCAGGCAGGCAGGCAGGCATACAGCCGTTCCTCCACCGCCCAGGAATGTATTTATTTATTATTTGTTAGGACTGACACAGGGACTCTATGTTTCTGACAACTTTCACAAAGCACAGCCATCTATGTGTGTTATGCTAGGGTTCTGCAGAGCAACTGAAGGGGTAATACATATAATGCTGAGTCCGTTCTTCTTTGGGAAACCTCCATCTCTGCTCTCAAGGTCCTGCACTGACTGACGAGGTCCCCCTTCTGCAGGGCAGCAGCCTTACTCTAGGTCTCCTGACTTACATGCTAATCACCCCTAATGTGACCTCCACAGCAGCTCTGGATTGGCATTTGGCTGCATCACTGGGTGCCACAGCCTGGTCAGGACTAGGAGCTGTGCCTGGAGGTGCACCCTATGTGCAGCACGGGACATGGCGACGGCGCCTCGCTCTGCTCAGCCCTGCTGCGTCCTGAAGTGACCGCTGCCAATTCATCTGTTCACTGCAATGCTGCCATGCCTCTCCTGGTTGCATTTCTTGTGGGCTTCAGGCTTCTGTTTTTGATTATGGTTATCTTGTTAGGACCACTTTGGAAAAGTGAAATAAATGAGGTGCTCAGTCTGCCAGCCTCAGCTGGCAGTGTTGCTTACCCCTTCTGGCTTAAACATCCTGCAGAGGATGTGGAGCAAGGTCCTTCCTGCCTAAGCTCCTGGGGCTTTACTGGCCAGGGTTCCTGCACTGACCGAAACTGAGCCCAGGTGTGCAGGGAAGAAGCTGCAGTGGGGTGACCAGACCCACAATTCTAGTCTCCCCAGAGCCCCAGATTCCTGGGACCCCACAACCTTATCACCTCAAGTTAGGGACAGTGACTCAGCGAGGGACAGCTGCTCTGAGTGCCAACCCTGAGCTCCCCCCTGGGGAGCCCAAATGGCCATCAGACTATCCTGAGCCCACAGAGCAGAGTCATCGTAGCACCTCTGGGAGGCCTCCAGTGTCATTAACTGCACTGTCATGTCTGCCTTGACATTACATGTTGATTTGAACCATTTCCCTTTCATGGCCATTTTGACACTGGGGGACAACCAAAAGTCACACAGAACCAGATCCAGAGAATAAGGTAGATGAGGACAGTGTCATGTTTCTACAGGCCTGCCTTTCTGTTGGATGGCATTCAAAGTTTTGATCACATCAGATAAAAATACTTACTAAAGAGAATGTCCAGAACTGCTTCCAAAAGTGGGGAAAACAATGGGATAAGTGTGTTCAACGATGGAGTACTACTCTGCCCTAAGGAAGGATAAGCTTGAGTCCTTTGTAGGAAAATGGATATACCTGGAGACCATCATGTTAAGTGAAATAATGCACATGATGCTGAAGTAAGCATGTGCTAAGTGAAATAAGTAAGCATATTATGGTTTCTTTTATATAAGAACCCCAAAATATAAATAAAAGATAACAGTAAGTAATGAGATTGATCTTTTTCAAATGGGAAGGGGATCAAGAGATGGAGGGAAAAAGGAGAGAAGGGAGGAAAAAGGAATGGAAAAAGATGAGTTTTGAGCATGGATCAACTCCGCAAAGGTAGTGTGAGCATTATGTGCCATTAACGTGGACTAAAAAACCAAAATAAAAATAGTACATACATAAGAAGTGAGCGAGGAGCACTGTGAGGGCCTTAATGTCAGTGGGTCCTCTACTGTAATAAAAGTGTTTAATTTAAGCATTCACCCTACACTTTGATCATACCTCATCTGTGTGTGTATGTGTCCATGTGCGTGTGTGTATGCATGCACAAAGGCAGCTCTGCTACAGAGTACAGGCTCACATCATAGTGAGGCTCAGAGGCCCCCTAGATGCAGTAGGAAGCACCCAAACCTCCTGCCTCAAGGCTGTAGGCTCAAGCATGGCAAGCAGCCGAGGCTCAGCTCAGCCTGCAGCCTCCAGAGCAGTGTCCCTGCTGCCTGTGCTGAGCAGCTCTCTGCTCTGCTCTGGTCCTGTGCAGGCCTGGGGCCTGGCTGAGACCCTGCTAGCTAGCGCCAGCTGAGGCCCTTGGTCTGTGATCCAAGTGCTGGCTTGTCAGGAGCATCCTGCACACACTGGGGCAGTATGCAACAATCCCTGGATGCCTGTGCATTGAGCTGACACGGAAGTCAACATTCTGGCTGGTTCCAGACAAGGAACTCTGGCTTCTATGGCATTGTCTGGGGTGACTTGGCCATGTGGCTGGCAGCGCTGACCAGGGTGCAGATGGGACCACTCAGTGGCATGTCCTCTGTACTCTGTGTACTGTCCATGGCCAATGACCCTTTTTATGAGCCCTGGCACCTGGCTCCAGCCGCAGCAGTCAACCAAGGCTCTGCCTCACATGGTCACCTGCTAGCTGTGACAGGATAAGAGCCCTGGGCCTGGGGTCAGCTGGCCACCTGGGGCTCTATGGCTAGGCAGAGACATGGCTGGGACCTGAGCCAGATGGTCATGCTGCCATCAAGGCCACAGGGTTGCATGTCCCCTTCACTGTCCCCACTCACAGTGGATTCTGCAGCTGGCAATAGGAGGCAGAGGCAAGGCTGGGCCTTCAGAGGGAGGGGTGGCCTCCTCATACGGAGAGGGACCCACATGTTGTCCAAGTTTGAAAGGGGCTGACCACGGAGGAAAGAAGTTCTCTAGGCCCCAGAAGCCACTGTGGAGACCCCCCAACTCAGCACAAGATCTCTGTTAGGGCAGGCTCATATCTGCTCCTGAAATCAACATAGGCACTTAACCTACTGAGTGATTCTGGGACACGCTGACATTTATGGGACATGGTTCCAGATCTTCAAGTCTGTGGCATATGCGTGCACTGAGTGTGCATGAGTGTGTGGTGTGTGTGAGTGTGTCCGGTGTGCAGGTGAGTGTGCAGGGTGGGGTCGGGTGAGGCTGTGGGGTCCTGGAGAGAGGTTCCAGCCTCAGCCACCTTCTGAGTACACAAGAGGCCCCATGTGGTCCAGAGGCTAGAGGCTATGGAATCTCCTACCCTGGCAGGGGAGGATCAGCTCGCACAGGTTGGCCCTCAAGCTCATCCCTGGGCACCCCGGGGAAAGGCATGGGCCCCCATGCCCAGGCCTCCAGGCTCTGCTCCTCCAGTCCTCATTCTCATTTGCCATAGCCCTCAGAGCTGCAGCTTTGTTACCACTTCCTGTGACAGCTCAAACACCTGGCCTCCTCTTAATGCAACACACCTGGGTTTCCTCCCTCTGGACACAGGCTCTGAGGAGACAACGTCCAGGCTGTCTCCCCAGAGGGATGGGTGGGGCCGGAAAGTGTCAGGGAAATGCTGTCTTCTTTAGAAGTCAGTACTGCGCTGACAGGCTCATCATTCTGTATCTCTGTCTTGTCATGGAGGAGTTGCCACTCTATCTGGGAATGGGTCCAGCAAGTGGCCTCTTCTCTAGGAACAGACGCGGCTGCCATCCCAACCTCGCACCTCCACCTCTCTGTGCAGCACTGGGACCTTGCTGAGTACCCTGGCTGGGTTCTGCTCCTGCATCCACTCTGACCATCTCTGTCTAGGACATTTATGATTATTGTTTTTATTGATCCACTAAGATTTATTTCCACCACTCCATCTTTTGTCCTGGCCTTTTCTAGATATCTATTTTCCCTCCGCTTCCCTCATTTCTGTTGGAATGCTGGGCTTTTCTATATTCTCTTTCCTCTTCCTAATGGTGGGGAAGTTGTTTCTGGCTGATAATGGCTCACAGAGGTCTGTCCACATCCTGATCCAGGAGCTGGTGAGTAGAACCTCAGGTGGCCCTCGACATGATCTAGCCCTGGTCCTCAAGAGGAGGCCCTTGTCTTGGCTATCCTGTGGGCACCGTCCTGACCTCAGGGCAAGGCCCTTGGAGACTGGAATGGCCATGCTCAGGACGTGGCTCCCTGCCAACCGATTTCTAGTCCCTGACTCCAGCCCGAGGAGTGTGGGCTCCTGCCTCAGACTCGAGATTCCCCATAGCCTTCTGTGGAAGCCAACACAGAAGTCAGACTCTGTTTCTAACACTAATACATTCCCCTGAAAACTTTAGCTCCCATGGTCTTTTATTAAAGCATGGCTGGCAGCTCTGCCCTGCTCCCAGCGTCCTGCACTCTGCTCTTGGTTGCTTCTCATCTGAAGCAATGCACTGCTGAAAATTATCATTGCTATTTTCCTTGAAACTGTGAGTGCTATCTTAGCTCTACCTTCAGATTTACCAACACCTTTACTTGATGTTGTTCATTTAAATTATTTTTCTTGTGGCAATAAATATAAAACAGCCATTCTAGCCATTTAAAATTCACAATTCAATGAAATTAAGGACTTACACAACATTGTACAACCATTACCACTGCTTTCTTTCTTTTTGTGTGTGTTGGTACAGGGTCTCACTATGCAGTTCAGACTCATAGGAATCCTCCTGTTTGAGCCTCCCCCATGCTGGGATTACAG
Source organism: Ctenomys sociabilis (assembly GCA_004027165.1). NCBI lineage: Eukaryota > Metazoa > Chordata > Mammalia > Rodentia > Ctenomyidae > Ctenomys > Ctenomys sociabilis. The sequence continues at coordinate 18,068 of PVKA01030502.1, read as the reverse complement.
GTGTGCACCACCATGCCCAGGGTTCTGGGCCCAGCACAGCATGCAGTACCAGGTATCGAACCTGGGTCCTTGTGCTTGCCATTGTTTTTAAAGTATTTTATCACCCGAGACAGAAGTTCTGTGCTCCTTAAGTAATAGTTCCCTGCACCCCACTCCTAGCCGTCTGTAAGTCTATCTTATTTTGTCCCCATAAATGTACCTAATTAGACACTTCCAGGGTTGGCTTACTCTATTTAGCGTATGTTGTCCAGCCCTGTCTATGTTGGGCCATGTGTTAGGATGCTGTTATCCGGCATGCAGGTGACATTCCCTATGCACCTGTGCAGACGCCAGTCTGCTCATGCATCCGTCTGTTGATGGAGCAGAGCTGCTTCCGTGTCCTGAGGCTTGTGGGTGCTGCTGTGGCACGCCACGTGTAAAGCTCTTCCTGCGTCCGTTTTCAGTTCTCTTGAGTGCGCATCAGGGATCGGACTAGCAGACTAGGTGGGTCATATGGGTACTGTGTTTCGGCTCATGAGGGGCATCCACACTGTCTCACCCGGCAGTGGTGCCATCAGACACCCCTAACAGCAGTCTAGGAGGATTTTGGCTTTGACTTTTTTTTTGCATTTTTTGTGGTTTTTTTTTTTTTTTCTTTTTGAGACAGGGTCTCACTATGTAGTTCAGGCTGGCCTTAAGCTCACTTTGTAGCTCAGGCTGGTCTCGAACTCACAACAATCCTGCTGCCTCAGCCTCCCGAGTGCTGGGATTATAGGCCTGCGCCACCACGCCCGGCTCTTTTTTTTGTGGTTTTATTGAGCACAAAAATAAACATGCGCATAGGCCATCTACTCATTTTCTTCACCACGCAGCCTGGCATTGGGATTGGTGACTCGGTTGGCTAGCTGGGCTGCTCTTTCCAAGATGGTCTTGCAGTTCTTAGAGGAAACGCTGTGAGCAATCTCTGCACAGTAAGACTCATTACACCTCAGCAGCACCTCCAGCTCCTTAACATTGTACACCAGGAACTTCCGGAAGCCACTAGGCAGCGTGTGCTTTGTCTTTTTGTTACTTCCATAACCCTTGTCGGGCATCGAGATCTGGCCCTTGAACCTCCTCTGCACCTTATTGTCGATGCCTCTGGGTTTCTGCCAGTTGTGCTTAATTTTGACGTATCAGTCTGATTGGTGCTAGATGAACTTCTTGGTCCTCTTTTTGACAATCTTGGGCTTCACGAGGGGTCTGAGGGCTGCCATGGTGCCAAGTGGGACACGGCTGCCACCTCCGTAGGCAGAGCCAAGGAAGAGAGTGGCTTTGACGGTTGACAGGGCCCAGTTTATTTGTCCCCACTGATACTGCTGCTTGTGCTTAGAATCAAAACCAGCCTCTTATTTCCCCGTGGAAGGACAGAGCATCCTTGCCAGCACCCACTGACTATAAGACACTTGGGCTTATCCCACAGGTCTACATCTGTCCTGACGCTAGTTTGATCCTGTTCTGGATGCTACAGCTCTAGTGTATTTTGAAGCCAAGAAGGGTGCACCTAACTGTTCATTATCAAGATCATTCTGGTATTCAAGGCTCCTTGACATTCTACATAAATCTGAGCATCTTTTTTTCTGATTTTTAAAAATAAGTTGTTGAGATTTTCTTGGCATTATCATTATTATTTTTTTTTTTCAGAACCAGGGATTGAACTCAGACCCTTACACTTGCCAGGGAAGTGCTTATTCCACTGAGCCATCTCCCAGGCCCCTTAGTTGTTGAGATTTTGATAAGAATTGTGTTGCAACTGTAGACCATTCAGGTAGACTTGATACCTGGACAGTAGTAAGTCTTGTGCCCATGAATGTGTGACTACTTTGCATTATTTAGGTCTTCAGCTTTGTTGGTAATGTTTTATAGTTCTCAGTGAGCAATTCTTGTACATCCTTTGTTAAATATATCCTGAAGTATTTAGTTGTTTTTGATGTTATTTTAAATAGAAGTTTTAAAATTTCATTTTCATATTGTTCATCTCAAGTATATAGAACTACAGTTGATTTTATTTATTCATCTTGTATCTTACACCCTTTCTGAGTTCATTTTGCTTGAGTACTAGCTGGAACCCAGGGCCTTCACACTGAGCCCCAACTGGCATGGCAACGTTTGAATAAAAACTTGGAGAGACACTAACTGTTTGATCGATAGTGGTTGTACCTCTTCAAAAAATAACTGGGGAGTGGGAGTTCTTCAGGAGCATTGGTTGTATTCATCATGGTTTGAGGGGTTGGGGAAGTTAACAGCAGGCCCAGATCCCTCCTTGATCCTGGGCACATTTGGGTGGCTTCCCCTCCCTTCAATGCTTGAGGTGCAAGGAGTGGAGGGGGACCATGCTTGGCACTTCTCCTCCTCTGGAGTGCACTGAACTTCAAGGTGGTGGGCAGGGTACAAGTTGTCCCAGGAGAAGGAAGAGCAGGCAGGGGTAAGGGTGGGGGACAGCTCTCACCAGCAGGACTATGAGGAGAAATTGTTGCTTCACATCTTCCTGACTTGGAGATCACCAAAGCCATGAACAAATTATAGCACTTCCAAGGCATCCAACTCACCAGTGGACCAATTCCTAGAGAGCCAATCTGCCAAAAAAAGTTTTTCAAAGTATGATTTTCTGAAGACAGAACTTTCTAGATAAGCAATCTTCCAAATGTATCAATTAAGAGCTTATTTTATGATAATAATATTTACAGCTCCTGGAGGGGTTCATTTTAACAGCCTGTGAAGATGTCCATGTACCTTTTGGCTATGAGCTGGCTAAACAAGGGAGATCCACGGAGCACAGTTGCCTCCACACCTGCTGGCTCCCCATCTATGGACTCAAGTAGCTGTGTGTGAGAAGTGTATAAGACAACCTGCATCTGTACTGAACATGCATGGACTTCTTTCCTGAAACACTGCAGTCTGTTATGGCTTATGTCTAGATGTCCATCATAGCCTCGTGTACTCATAGGTGGGGCTTTTCAGAGGTGGTTGAATCTAGAGTGTGTGATCCTGGGGTTAAGGGTGTGATTATGAAATTACTGATGATTAAGTTACTGATTAGTCTGGTAGAGTTCTGGTAGGATTGAGGGTGCTCCTCTTTGGGTATGAGTGCTACCCACCCTAGGGGTGGGCATCCTGGATGGAAATAAGAGAGAGAGAGGGCTGCCATCTTTGTTTGTCCCTTGTCGCTTTGCTAGTGTGCTATTTGGCTGCTGCCTTCCAGTTTGCTGCCCTCTGCCCACCTTGAACTGTTTCTCCTGCCATGCCACCCTGAACTGAAATTATGAACTAACTATGAACTAAAAACTCTAGGAAGGTGAGCTACAATAGACCTTTTCTCCTTCATCTTTAGGCATTGGAAATTTTGTCTCAATAACAAGAAAAGTAACCAAGATACAGTCTAATAACTAGACAGTATCTGCATTGCACTGGCACTGCGGGTCACCCAGAAAATATTCACAGGGATGGAAGGACAAGTGTCGGTAGCAAGCTAACACTAGGCTGTTTTTCACATGAGACACTTGAGCGCTGCTGAGTTGGCATTGGTAAGGACCCACTCACTGCTGGTCCCGGGGGACAGCCTGGTGTTGAGCCCCCTCTCCAGGGCCCTGGGACTCACATCTGCTGTCCTCCCTCTTCACTTCTGTCCTGGAAATGCCCCTCACTTTGTCTCAAATCCAGCCATGGGTTTAACACGTAGCTTGTTCTACTTTGCTGGCTTTCCTGGTGTGTGTGCCTGCACACACTGAATGTGAGGAGAAGGCTTCCAGGATCTGTAAGACACAGCACTGTGGAGGCCACAGTGTCCAGACATGGAGGTCACAGCAGGAATCCAAGTTGGTGGCTGTCACCAGAGAAGGGGCAGATTGAAACTCACACCATCTGTCCAACTTCCCTCCAAGCTGCTTCTGAGATGATGCAAAGGGGCTTCCTATTTGTCTGTGGTCTTGTGGTTTGCTGAAAATTTTGTTTGTTTGTTTGTTTTTTGTATTTTTGAGGCAGGTCTTGTTGTATAGTCCAGGCTGGCCTTGAATTCACGATGATCCTCCTGCCTCGGTCTCTCAAGTGCTGGGATTACAGGTATGGACCACCACACTCAGGAATGAGGTTTTGAGGAAAAGGATCTGAGCCTGGGACTCCCTGCCTGATGTGTGGCTCTACCTGCAACACATGCATCTGGAGATGCCACAGCTGGGACACCCACACTATGGATGCTGTCACAGGCAAGGCCACTGAGGCCCAAAGATACAAAGCCACTCACTGAGCCTCACTTGTCAGCCCGCAGCAGAGCCAGACTGCCATCCACTGTCCTGTCTCCCACCTGGTGGTCTCCATGGTGATGAGGGTCCATGTCTCATTCCCTAGCACGGCACAGCATGAGGGGAGCTGGTAGCTCCACACGAGGAGCCTCTCTGAAGGGAGCGTCTGCCTGATGAGTGGTGGGTACAGCTCACCTGTGAGAGCCTGAGGGGCCATCTCTACCCACAGAGGGGGCAGAAGTGCAGGTGCCTCCCCAGACCTGGGTTGTTGGTCTGGGCAAGCGGATCTGAAGCCAGGTCACAGAGATTCCTCTAGCCACCTAGACAGCATGCACAGTGGCCTGTGTCCCAGTGCATGGACAGGGCCCTGCAGCCCACCCTTTGCCATCTATGGCCACGCCCTCCCAGCCTTGTTTTCTATGTGTTGGGTGGGTGTCAGTGCAGAGCTGGGGATACTGGAGGGAGCGGGACCCAGGGAGCAGGTGCTGCCTACAGTTACTTTTGGGGACCTCCAGAATTACGGGGCTGGGATGCTGGGAGTAATTTGCTTTGATCTTTTCCTCACAGGGTGGCTGGGAGCCCTGTGTTGGGGGATCCTGTGGATCAATCTGGCCTCAGTGGGCAGGGGCTACACACAGCTTCTGGTGTCCACTCTGGAGGAACTGTAGCATTTTGGTGTCTACCTTTCTCTGCAGAGGGCACCCTGTTTCAAGCTGAGTACCCCTGTCCAGCCCAACACCTTGTCCTCTCTAGCAGGCTGAGTGGGGCCATTGTCCTGGGGCAGGATAATGCACTGCTGCATATTGCATGAGGCAGCTGCTGACGAAGCAGGGCTGCTCATGCATACAGCAGCCCCACCTGACCTGGTGCTTGGTGGATCTCATCACCCCCACTCACAGGTCAATAGGTACCTTGGAGGCCAGGAAAGGGGAAAGTTCAGTGGGTAAACGGGGTCGAGGCCCTGAGCCATTGTCCCAGCTCCCAAGAGGGATGGAATGGCCCTGTGCTCCTGTGCCCAGAAAGAGTGTGACAGTTGTATGCCCCTGCATGTACATGCATGTGGTGTGTGTGTGTGTGTGTGTGTGTGTGTGTGTGTGTGTGTGACAATCCTGTGCGCCCAGGTCCAGGAAGGCTTTAGTGGACAGGCTTTGTGGTCAGTCCACTACCATGTGCCTAGACTTGCTCTGCCTCATGCCACCTTCCCTGCCTGGGTCATGCCCTAGGATGTGTGGATCTCTGAAATCTCTGGTTTTTCCCCAGAGGATTCACTCTGCTGAGAGTTGGACAGAGCCTGTTACAAATGTCCTCATGGGCAGTGACACTTGTAGAAGAGGGAACTGAGGGAGGATGTGCAGCTCTCAGTTGCAGGCTCCATGGGGACCACCATGGGTGGTCACCTGCATCTCTAATGGTGCAGAGATGGACAAAGTGAAGGGGGCCATGGAGTGAGGATGTAGCAGTGCAGGGGCCTTTGGCCGTGGGGATCTCCAGCTCTGCCCTCAGCTCACTCCTTGGAGTTTCCCAGAGTGGGTGCTGGGCAGAGAAGTCCCTAGGTGCAAAGGACAGAGAGGGCCCTCAGGGCTACAGAGACCGCATGGGGATCCCGCCTTTCTCCCCATTGTCCATTCCTTCTGGACAGGTTCATGGAGATGGCTTATTTTATTTATTTGATACAGGATCTCACTATGCAGCTTGGACTCATGGTGATCCTCCTGTGTCAACGTCCCCAGCACTGGGATTACAAGTGTGATCAAAGATTGTTTGGTGGCCAACACAGTGTGCCCCAGGCTCTGGGGCTGGCCCTGCATGCAGTACCAGGGATTGAACTCAGGACCTTGTGCCTGCCAGGCAGATGCCTAGACCACAGAGCTATCTCCCTAGCCCAGGCTTCTTTTTCCTTGTGGTGACCCCTCCCCCAGATCATCTGAGCAGCCTTTTGGGGATCATCCCTATCACTGGTGTCTCTGGGCCAGTTCTCTGGCATGTAGGATTCAAGCCTTTGCTGGAGATGTGCCCTGTGGTTCATAGTGGGAGAGCACAGGGCAAACATGGAGTGCAGAATCACTGTGAGCTGAGCCCGTGGTGCCCCTGCACTTACCCTAGATCAGCTCCTTCTGGGGCAATGAAGCCCTTCCTTCTCCAAGGCCCTTAAGTGGCCTACCTCATGTCCTGCTCAGCAGGGTCCCTCGACCTCAGTGTGCAGCCCTCCCTGCCAGCCCAGGGCCTAAGCCAACTGTGTGAATGGAATCCGAGGACAGAGGCTACCCCTCCTATGGGAACAGGCCACCTTTCTGTTTCCATCAGCACCAGTCAGGGTGCCTGGACTGTGGCTGTCCAGATGGAATCCCTGCCAACAGCAGCAGCTCCATTTCCCACGACGAGGATCACAGGACCTGGGCAGAGCAGGTTGAGTGCTGGGAGCTGACAGACGGGAGCCTCCTGGTGCATAGAGCCTGGTTGAGGATGAACATCAGCTAGAGCTGCCACCCTGCTGCTGGGGAGGGTGTGCTGTGGCTGGGCCTGGATGAGTCTAGCCAGTCAGTGTCTTCATAGCTGCCTGTGCTGGCCTGGGTTCCCCTCCCTAGCTGGGGACCTGGTTGGATCACATGGACATGGGATGTCTAAGGTCTTCATCAAGTTTCTCTCCAGTGTCACAACTTAAGCACCTTTACCAGGAGGGGCATGGGGGGAGAAGGCCTGCATCAGGGCTCTGGTGTCCCCTAATTTCCCTGCAGGAGGCTCTGAGAGTCCAGAGGGTAGGAGCAGGACCTTGCAGCAGCATGAGTGGTCCCTGTCCATCTTGTCTTCTTAGATCTCCTCCACTCCCTGCTCCTCTGGGGCCCTGACCTGAGGCCTGTTAAGGTCAGGGCAAGGAACTGCCTTTGATCTCAGGCTACAGGAAGCAGAGGGTCAGGAAGAGGGGCCACCTCTTCCCAGCTGCTGTGGCCTGGCTCCCCTCTCAGAACAGGAGCAGAAGGCAGCGCTCTGGGGCCATGTGCTGCAAGGATTCTGGCGGGATCTGAGCAGGCCCAGTGGTGCTGCCCCTCCCTGGCCTCCCTAACTATCCCCTGGTCCATCTTGGGCACTCCGGGACCAGCACTTCACAGATACAAAGTCTAGGAAACTCATTGTTAGCTGGATCCTGACCTCCCCGCCAGACCAGGACAGAGCAGGTGGGAGGGGACACTGGGACGTGTGGCACCACCTGGCCTCTGTTTCCCTGAAAGCATCTCCAGCACAGGTGTTTCTGCCTGCTCTCTGTCATGGGCACCCCTGCTAGGAAAGCTATGGGCTCTGCAATGCTGGGCCCTGGAGGAACCAGGAGCCTACACAGAACCAGGGTGGAGGGTGGGGGCTGGAGACTGGGTTCAGCCAGCTATGGGACAGAAGTATCACATAGAGAGTAGAGGGCCCAGAGGTGCAGGGCCAAAGGTGTCATGCAGGCAGGCCAGCAGCCACACTTGAGTGCCTGATACCTGCAAGGAGATATTACCTGTCCTGGGCCAGGTGACCTGGTCATTGTGAGGTTGGAGAACTGGGGTTTCACAGGTGTCAGGAAGAAGTGTGGAGAGAGGAAAATAGATACCACCAGTGGCAGAAGCAGGGGAGAGTAGAGGCCTAGACAGATAGGGGTGTGGAGTGGTTTGGGTGGACACCTATATCACTGTCAGGAGTGGTGGGTCTTGAGCCTCCAAAGGGCTTGTTTGGTGGCCTAGATCTGTCCTTTGACCCCTCTAGATGCAGCATCACTGTTGTGCCTGAGCAGAGCTAGCTGAAGTCTGAGCCCTTCTCAGGCAGCTGCTATGGCTGGAGGGGCAGTGGCTTTGGGGGCTGAATGGGGAGGTGGCCAGGAGGATGCCGCAGGGCATGGGCCTCTGCTCCACTTTGGAGAATGCAATAGATCCACCACTCAGTCAGACACATCAGGCCCCACCTTATCAGGTGCCCAGGCACAAGGATGTCTGGTGGTGTATAGGGAGGGAAGGACAGCAGGCCCCAGAGCCAAAGTCACTTGTCGCTCTGCTATGCTGCACCTTAGCTACCTTGAGGGCCTGCTCAGGCCTCTCAAGGGACATCAAGCCCTGGATCCCAGGGCTCAGGTGAGGGTTGCACTTGTTTCTGCAGCTGTGCCAGCTGAACTCAAATCTCCAGGGGGAGGCTGCCCAAAACAGAGGCTTGGGCCTCTCCTCTGTGAGCTCAGAACAGCTGGTTCCTCCTCTCTGAGGAGCAGCAGGGTGCTTCACAGGGGCTGCAGGAGAGGGGCAAGGGCTTTGTCTCAAGTACTCAGCTCCTGTTCCATGTATGGTGGAGGCCTTAGGGCAGCCCACACCCAGGGACAGAGAACCTTAAGCCTATGAGCACCTGCCTGGCGTCCACGCCAGTCGATACTGGCTCCAGGAAAGCCAGGCTCAGCAGAACCAGGTAGCTCACCCTCCCACCCCCACCCTAGGCGGGTGTCCCCGGGGGCGAGGCCAGGCCATCAATGTAGGGGGCACGTCCAGCAAGACACTAATGGTCCCCTGTGGAGGGGTGGAGAGCTGGGCTTCACGGTGGAGTCCAGATCGATGCCTATGTGGTGATTTGCTGAAGAGGCTTTTATGAAGTTTAAGCAGAGTTCATTGTTAAATACTCTTATGTTCAAAGGATGTGGGCGGCCGTATTAATTCCTTTTCTTTTACAGATCAATAATTACATTGCTGATTTGCTTAAAAGGCTCAGATCGAGGAGGCTGGGGTGAGGGAGGGATCCTCGCTGCTCCAGGGAGCTGAGGTCCAGGCAGCGATGTGTGTGTCCCCCAGTGCTGGGGATGATGGGCAGCCGCGTGGTAGCCTGGTCACACAGTCCTAAGCATCCCTTTGGACCTGGCTCCCTCTCCTGGCAGTGTCTCGGAGATCTAGGCTGACCCTGAGGTCCTGACTTCTCCAGTGGCTTCTCCTTTGGTACTGATACTTGGGTGTCTGAACACTTTGGCCCCTGTACAGCCACTCCATGGCCAGCACAGAGGGGCTGGGGTAGATGGCCCCATGATCCAGTTGACAATGACCTTAGGACAGGAACAGGTGGGAGGTGACATCTCAGCAGACATCACACTGTGGGGAAGAACACAGGGTAATGTGACCACCTGCTTCTGGCTGTGCCTGTTGTCCTTGGCACTTCCAGTGGACAGGAGCTGAGTGGGTCTGCAGGCCTGGCTCTGTCCCTGAACGTGGGCCATCTGCATGGGGGCTGCCTAGCGGGAGTCTTGGCCACTCATCCTCCTGGAACAAAGTCACAGGCTACACAGGAGCATCCAGATCCTTTCCTTTATGCACCCTCAGGGCCAAGGGATACAATATAGACAGAACAGGCCAGGTTAAGAGAGACACTGCTCTTAGGATGGCCAGCTGAGAGCATCCGTATGCAGGCCACTGTGCAATCCCTTGATGGCTGTGCGCGGAAGCCACGGGGGCTCAGCAGCGGAGTGTCTAATTAACCACACGCGGGGTGTGTGTGTGTGTGTGTGGTGGCACCTGCCTCACCTCCTTCCAGCTTCACATGGATGATGAAGTTTGTGGGTACCAGGGTGCCATGCAGCTGGAGGCTGGGTTTGCAGATGTCCCTGTCAACAGCCACAGCTCTCCCTGCTTGTGGGCATTCCCTGTACCACACTGGCTGAAACCATTATGAATCCTATTTCACCTGACAGCCTGGTCAGGAAATGGGAGGCTATAACACAGATCATTAAGTGGATGAGCAATTTGACAACCTTTGATCCAAGTTGGGAAATAAATGGCGGGAATAAACCCACAGGCTATGGAAAGAGAAAAGTCATCCTTCAAGCATGGTGGTTGCCAGCAGATAGTCCTGCGGAGGCTGCCCTGTCCCCACAAATGCCCAGAATCTAACCTCTGCTCTCCTTGATTCCTCCCCAGAAGGTCCTTCATCCTGTGTCCCCAAATGTCTCTTTCTGCCTGCCATGGTTACCTTGTCCACTCCAGAAGCCTCAGTGATCCTTTGTGACCTCAGGCTGGACCCTGCATGGCCACCTTCCTCTAGAGCCTCCTCTGCTCAAGTCTCTCTGTGTCTGGAGTGCTCCCTCTGAGTGCCCCTCCCTGCTGTGCAACCCACCAGGTGATCCCAGCTGGTGGTCCTCTGTGTCACATCTGCAGACATCCGCATGGCCCTGGTGGACTGTCCTCCTTGAATCCTGTAGCCAAGGCTGCCCCTAGAGCCTGTGCCATGGGTGTAAGTGTGCGACCTCAAATACAGAGGCCAAAGTCCTCGCCCCAGAGTGATGGCCTCAGGAGGAGGGGTCTTCGTGGGTGACCAGGTGTTGATGGCAGGAATACCTGTGCAAGAAGAGCCAGAGAGAAGGGATCCCTGTGGGGGAGCCATGGTGTTTGGCATGAGAAGTGGCTGTCTGCACACTAGGAAAGGAAGACTCACGTCTTGGACTTAGAACACCCAGCCCAGAACTGCACCCCATGCTGTCCTTCAGACCCTACAGTCTGTGGCATCTGGCCATGGCAGCCCATATAGACTGTGACAGCCCAGGGCAGGGACTGATGCACAAGGGTCCCTCCATGGACATTTGTTGAATAAATAAAGGAGATCGCTGAGCAGGTATGAGCCCAAAGTTGTGCAGGCCACACTCTGAGCACTTATAACAATCCCCCCCGCCCCCAGACATGGAGCTCACAAGAAGCAGGGGCTTCTGTGGAAAACAGCAAGTACAGTGTAGGGCACACTGGGAGAGAGACTTCCAGGGGTGGCTGCAATCTAGGGGGTACATGACACCATTCCCTCAGAAAGGGAGTGCACCCAGTCCCAAGCAGGACCTAGAGGGGATTCAGTGGGCTGGCAGGGGCAGATAGGGCTTGCCCAGAAGCAGGTACAGCATCTTGCCACCCCAGACACAGCAGGAGGTTCTGTGGAGGGGGCATCTGCCCCAACACCAGCCCAGCCTCCATGCCAATTCTCTCCCACAGGCTGGAAGCTAGGCACGCACGCCACCCCTCACCACCACACATAGCAGGTCCTCTGTTCATCTCATTTTTCAAGGCAGAGAGGGCTGTTTAATGCATACTAGGGCACAGAGTTTGGGGCTGGGCATGGGGAGCAGTGATGAGTGAGAGGGTTTGGGAAGAGCAGGAGGACAGCCTGGCCACGGAGATGGATGCCCACATCTGCTGCAGTGACAGCCCCTACGCAGCCACTCTAGGAGAGGAGGGTGAGGGAGCGAGGTGCTGAAGGCATGGCCTACGGACAGGAGGCATCTGCAGGAGGGAGGATGAGGAGGACTAGGTCTTGCAGGGAGGTGGGACGAGGGAAAGCAAAGCCATCAAAGGTAGGGGAAGGTAGAACCCCTGCTGGGCCTTGCTGTGGAGTGAGCTCAGAGCTGGCAGCTGACTTGGGCCAAGGGGTGCCAGGGCCTACAGGTTCTGAGGACAGCAAGGGCAGTGTGTTAGCCAGGCTGTAGCCAGTGGGATTCAGCACATCTTCCAGAAACTTGCCACTGTGGGATGCAGGGAGACAGAGCTTGGGAGACTGGGGGACCGGGGAAAAACAGCAGACAAGGATGCAGGCTGAGGTCCAGGGAGGGAGGGTGAGATGGGCAGGACCTGGGTAAAGCACTTCTGCAGTGAAATGTGAGGAAAAGCAGCAAATCCTTCTCAGATCCTCATATTTGAGGGCCTGGTTAGTCCCCCAGTGGTCTTGCCCTGAGCAGTCACCCCAGTGTCATGCAGAGACATCTGTGAGTGTCCTGGTCCCTCACAGCCTTGACCAAGGTTGCTGAATCAAGAGGGTATGCATTGGGTATGGGCAAAAGGGGGTCAGGGTGAGATGGAGAAGGTGGGCCTGGGGTTAGGGATAGGGATAGTGGAAGGCAGGGCAGGGAGAAACTGAGGAGGGAGGGCAGCAGCGTCCCCAGCTCAGGTGGTACCAGCCCAGTAGAGACTGGCTAAGGCTGAACAGGGACAGGAACAGACCTGGGATGTGCTGACTGTGAGGTCATTTGCAGGGAGCAGAAGAAGAGAGGTTCTCGGTGCTGCCATCTGAAGCAGATGGGCCCCTGGGCTCTCCCTGTCCATCCTTGATAGGCCTGGGGCTTCCTCACAGCCCACCTGTCCCCTGCCTGGGACCTGAGGGGCATGCATCCATCTGACCCAGCAAGGTGGCTCTGTGCCCATCTGCAGCCAGATGCTTGAGGCTGTACCCCTACCCCAGGAGAAGGACAGTGCCACTAACAGGCCTCAGTGACAGTAGCACATGGCACTGGGCCTTGAGCTGCAGAGCTGATGTGTCCTTATCTCAGAGCGCCTGCTCTTGCCTGGCTCTGCAGCCCAGTACTCTGCTCCTGCTTAGCATTAGGTGGATCCAGCTTCTTTGTCCTACACACCCATCTGTACAGTGATCGATAGCCCGCTCTGCTGATAAGGAGCTCAGCCAGCTGGGTCAGACGAGCCCTGGGGCAACAGTGTTCTGTCCCATCGCAGACAAACTGGGACTCCATGCTTGGACTCTCAGGAAGGAGAGCATGATGTCTTCAGCAGCTCAGTACCCAGGCAGTCTTGGTTAGGGCAAGGGATGGCCAGGTCAGTTGTGACTCCTTGTCTACTTGTCTATTCCCCTCCCCCCCAGCTTCCCAGGTCAAGCAGAGTGCAAGGATCACCTCAAGCCATTGCTGTCTGTGTCTGCAGCGTTGCTGGGCCCACGCCTGAGGTGGCCACCCTCAGGCCAAGCAAACAGTGTCCAAGGAGAGCCCAGGCACTGGCAGAGGGGCACAGCGGGGCCCACGGCTCTGCCAAGTCAGGATGCTTACCCTCTCAGCTCTCTCTTAATCTCCTCTCTGCTCAGTGCCCTTCATCAGCGAGGCTGGGGAACTCTGGGACCAGCCATGTGTCTCTGCCAGTCCTTGGAGTGCCTCCAAGTGAAGGGTGCTTTTGTTCCTGTGTCATAGAGAGAGGAAGTGCAGGACTCACAACCGCCAGATCTTTTCTGAGGCTTGTGTCTCTGTGAGATCTCTTCCCGGCACACCAGCCCAGGTCAAGACAGTGGGTTTGCTCAGGCCTCCAAGGGTGTGTTCTTCCCCCTGGAGTGGGAGACATTTCCAGAACTGCAGTGCCCGTGGCTCCCTCATCCACTCACAGGTCAATGTCCAACCCAGTGGATGTCCCAAAGGACATAGGACATCGAGGTAGGGACAGAACCTATTCCTGAGGCTGCTGCACCAGCTGTCCCTGCATAGTGGGGGTGAGGTCTCTATCTGATTTCCCAAAGCCTGCAGGATCCTGTCCACTGTGTTCCTCAGAGGTGGGACCCTGCTTGTGTGCTCCAAGGTGAGGATTTCTGATCCCCCTCCAGCCAGCTAGATCATGAGGCCCATGGCACTAAGAGACTCTGGTCACCCAGCCAGGGTGTGGACCTTCAAGGCAAAGCCATGCAATTTTCTCTCCACTCCCCCCACCTCCAACCCGTTTTTTTTCTCTCTTCCTGAAAACAGCCTCTGACGCTCACAGAGGCCTGGCCTTCCCACCCCACCCCCAATGCCTCTGGCCCCTGCAGATCCTGGTCCCCTCCTTGTCCCCTCCATACCAGCTTCTCACACTGGAACAAGCATGTCCATTAGTTGTCATAGCAACTGAGACTGGGCGAAGTCATTTTCTAGAAGGGGCCCTGTGCAAATTATGGCATTACACCAACTTATTGCCAATCTTTTTAATTAAAACATTTTGCTTTCAAGTCAGCTAATGGCGGAGATCAGTAAACAGGGGAGATTGAATTACTGATATCAAAGCCCCCCCTTAACAGGTCTAATGAGCAGTGGCACCACTGGGGGCGAGGAGGGGCACTCACAGCAGGTGGTCAGAGCCTGTGACCCGCAAGGTGGTCGGAGGCTGCACACAGCACTGCAAGGAGTTGCCTTTTTAACATTTTTAAAACTCTTGAAGGACATAATGAGCTTCTAGAGTTATGGCTCCAATTCAGCTTCCAGGAACTATGATGTCACGTTGCTGGCTGCTCAGTTGCTGCTTAATTAAATTGCCTGGTTTGACACCGGAGGTGGAACTGGGTGTCCTAGGTGCGGGGCTGAGGAGCTCGCTGTACCTGCCCCAGGGCTAGTGTTTTCCTAGCAGAGAGGAGGGAAGAGAAGGTGACCCCCCAGTAGTTCACAATCTGTTATCCCTGCACCCAAGTCAGGGAGCACCTCCCTGGGAGGATGAGGGAAGCCACCCCTGAGTTGGCCAGCCCTCTGGCTCCTGGGTACCACGAACCATGTTAATCACGGCCACTTCCTTCATTTCCTGCAAGTTATGCAATGCCCAAGTGTGTGCTCAAAACATGTACCTGCTGCCTGAAAGTAGTGTGTGTGTAAGTGCACACTGGTGTAAGAACATGTGTGCAGTTGTAGGCACACAATCACACACACCTCTAGTCACTCTTACTCTGTACAAAGTGGAACCAGATTCCCCTTGAATGAAGATCTAGATCAGAAAAAAATGGTGCGGGGATGAGTGATGTTCCCTAGGAAGCCCTAGACCAGGATGTGAAAAGGGTGGCATAGCAGACAGGAAAGAATGTGAGGCTGCGCACATCGGCGAGGACAAAGAGGACACTGGCGTTACCTCATCGGTCTGATGAACCAATGGCCAGTGGGTGCCCACTGCATGACTCAGTCGGGTGCGGGAAGAAACTGAGCGGCTTGCTCTCTTGGTGGAAGCTGTCAGCATCAGAAAGGGACACTTCAGCCTCATGAAAAATAGTGAGTCCGAGGAAAGACAGTCCTGGGAAATCTCGAGGAAGGGTACTATACTGCCCACCTCTCTCACCGGAATGCAATGAACTGGAAATGAATTCAGAAAGTTAGGTAGTGTGCTTGGAAATGTCCAAGTGTTCCCCTAAATTGCTGAAATCATGGATATTTCAGGTCATTCAGTGTGACAGAGAGAAAATGCAACAGCACAAACTTATCTCCTCTCTCTCTCTCTCTCTCTCTCTGTTTCTGGGAATCAAACTCAGGACCTTGTTCTCACTAGGCAGGTGCTGTGCCACTAAGCCACAGAGCTGTATCCCCAACCCCTAAAGTGCCTTTTATGCCTGTATTTTATTAAGCAGCAAGAAAGCTTAAAATGATTAATATAAAAATAAGTAAAGAAGTATGAATGAGGAGAAATTAATACAAAATTGTAAAGGAAACAAGAGCAAATAAAGACCAAGTCTGTTTTAACTTTTTAAAAATAATTATCTATCTATCTATCTATCTATCTATCTGTCTGTCTGTCTGTCTGTCTGTCTGTCTGTCTGTCTGTCTGTCTATTTGGTATAGGATCTTGCTATGCAGCTCGGACTCATAGTAATCCTCCAGTGTCAGCCTTCCCAGTGCTGGGATTACAGGTGTGTGCCACCATGCCCAGTTTTGGGGCCAGCATGGCATGTGGTACCAGGTATCAAACCCCGGTCCTTGTGCTTGCCAGGTAGGCTATTTCAACTTTTTAGATGAGATCAGGGTGGAATGAATGGCTGCAGACTATTTTGACTTTGTAAATGCTAATGAAATAACGGATATAAGGAAGAAACTCAGCAGTGAAAGCCCTGATACTGAGGTTTCCCCTCCTTTCCAGTGCTCAGGGCACCTGGCTGTCCCTTGCTCCTCACCTCTCCCCAGGGCCCTGTGGTGGCTCCGACCCTGGCTCTGCTCTCCAGCGCTCAAGACACCTGGCCACCCCACCCCTCCCAGGGATCTCACAGTGCACCCCAGGCTCAGCCACCTGACCTCCCGGAGTGTCTGATGATCATGCCCCAACACCTGGGTGTCCACTGCCCACCCTTCACAGAGCGTCCCCCTGCTCAAGGGGTCATCGTGGCAAGCTGTCTGAGATGAGCAACTTGAAAGAAGAGAGGGCTGTCCGCTCATGGCTCAGGCTCCTGCATCCTGTCCCCTCCCTGTTCACATAGCACATCATTGGGGAGCAGGGGCAAGGAGGTTGCTTACACACGGTGTCCTGGAATCCGAGGCAGCAGGGGGCAGCCTGACCCCAAGGTCATGCCCAGCGAGCCACTTCCTCCACCCCTGATGTGCAGGGTAGCTGCAGACAAGCTCTCTGCAAGTGGCCTATGGCCTCAGTCCTCCTCTCTGCTCCCCCTCAAGGAACTGCATTTCCTCCTTCCCACCATTGCCCCATTGCATGGATGGATGGATGCATCAAGGTCAGGGAAGGTGAATACTGGGCCCCAGGCTCCAAACTCTCCACACTCTACTCTCAGAGCCCTTTCCTCCCTGCTACCAACTGCGCTAGCCCTGTTCACTTCCGTCAGAGGCCTGCTGCAGAGGTCAGCCTAAGTCAGCACTCCATCCATTGCCCTCTGTGGTGGCTGCCAACACTGAGGCTCAGGTGGGGGCATGCAGGGTATTCGTTTCTCCCATTTTGTTAGTACTGGGAATCAAACTCAAACCTTGCACTTGCCCAACAGGTGCTGTGCTGCCGAGCTGCATCTCTGGCCATCTTTCCTCCTTGATGGATGTGGAAACAGACCCTAGCTGTCTGGCCATCAAGACCTTCACCTCTGCCCACAATGTCCCAAGGTGAAGTGGTCAGTACTACAGCTGTGGTTCTGGATTCCATGCGCTGGGTTTGCTCTGTAGATGGGGATTTCTGGGGCCTTGTGATGGCTGCATCTTCCTACCCCCTTGGGCCCCCCTCAGGTGACAGCCGACCCGCCTCTGCTCAGGGTCTGTGTGTGTGACTCTGGAGACAGAGGAGGCGTGCAGCATCTTCACACAGGCAGTACCCCCAACAACATCCCAAAACTCAGCTTCTCCACCTGGGAGATGAGGAGGGACCCCGTCACACTCTCAGAGCACAGACTACTTCTCTGGATCTCAAAGGACTGAGGGGTGGCCAGCCTGTCACCTGCTGACCTCATCTGGTCAAGCTGGAACAGAGCTCTAGGTTGTAAGGCTGCTCCCATGAGGCCAAGGGAAGCTTGTGCCCCCCTCTACCCTCCAGCCACAGCTCCAGGACAGTCATGCAAGACCTCTGTCTTCCCAAGATGTGTCTGATGGGCACCGGTACAGTGTTGCAGGTCTTATAAGTGTAGTGCTGGGATCTGGGGAGTCCATGGCATGACCGGCCTGAAGTAGGGAATAGGGAAGTAGGAGGGATAGGTAAGCTGGGATGGTCTAGGGAGGGGTAGGGTGCAGGCTGGTGGCCTTCAGCTGCCGGGTCTGTTCGAGTGTCAGGCTGCACTGAGCTCTGCTCTGGAGCTCATGCCATCAGGAAGCCCAGGGACCTATCCTCCCACTCCTCCCTTCTAGAATGGGCAAGTTTACCCTGTGCATAGTGTCACGGGATTAAGTAACTTGGTTTTCTAATTTTACAGAGGTGCATAGCTAAAAGTTTGCTTTGAGTCTCAGGAGAGACTTTGAGATTTTTGAACAACGCTAAAACTGTTGGGGAGGGGATTGTTGCACTTTCGATTGTATGTAAGCTAGTTCATCTTGAGAGGCAGAGTTGCAACCTTATTGTTGGAGATCAAATGTGGTTTTAGGAGGCGTGATTAGGTACCTAGATGACAAGGGTGGGCTTGTGCCCGGTCGTCTTAATTGTCATTGACTGGATTGAGACTTCGGAGATGCAAGTGGCTCCTGGGGGCTGGGTTCTCATCCGTAGATCCATCCGCTGTGAACAGCTGAGTATGCTGGTAGGAGGCCACATCTTTTCTGAGGAGATGGAGGCCTAGAGACACAGCTTTGGTGTGCGTCCCTCAATGACCCTGCTTCTGCTGTGTGGCCTGTGTGTTCTGCCTCATGGCCACCAGGAAGCAAGCAGC
>PVKA01030501.1:0-27254 GCA_004027165.1 Ctenomys sociabilis | reverse complement strand
AGAGCTGAGTACAGCTAGGGCAGAGCCAGCAGGGGGCGCCAGAGACAAACACCGTAACAAAAGAGAGACTACTCCCTAGGCCTTCCTCTCCCCACGCTCTATCTGTGCAAATAGCTGGTGCAGACTGAGGTCCCTTTTTCAATGATGAGCAAACACCAAAAGGACGAGCATGAGACTTATGCAAAGATAGCTCCTGAATGGAAAAACAAAACAGAAGGCAGCGCAAACAGAGGCCAGAGAAAGCCAAGTACAAATCAAATAAGTAGGATTAAGCACAGCAGAGACGTTGCGCTGTGCCTTATAAGCAATGGAAGACTAAAGAAGGGAGAGGAGCATGCGGGGAGGACGTGGGAGACACAAGCAGCAGCTCAGATGCGAGGTGGTGAGTGTGGGGGAGCAATGGAGCCAGGGGAAAATGAGCGTGATGAAAAAATAGGGTGTGCTGCAAGTGGAATCAGAGGCATTTAGGACAAATGAGAAGAAATGGACAAAATAAAAACAAGATAAAATTTTGGTTTATATTAATAGAGAAATAATAGCAAAACACAAAAACTGTAACTGGAGGTTGTAGCTGACATTTTAACACTTCTTGTTATCATCCAGAGGTGCGTCAAAAGAGAAAATTAAATTCATAGACAGTACCAAACTTTCAGGGAACATTTGTGTAAACTGACAATGAATGAGAGTTAAGAGTAGGGAATTCTGTGGGTTTAGGTCAGCACCAAGTGACAGAGAAGAAAGTCTAGGAAACCTGCAGGGAGAAGTTATGAGCAGTTTACCATCACACCCAGGGAAGCCACGATTTGGGTGGTGGCTTGTACTGCCCAACAAACAAGGTCCCTGGGATTTTACTCTCCTGAGTATTGCCTTAAAAATATATTAAATAATAGCTACAGTCAACTAAGAAGTGGATAAGAGAGCTATAGTAAAACCAACAGCAGCGAACATGGGACCTGTTGAAATATAGAGTCCTCTCTAAACTGTAAGATACAAGTTGCAAGCAAAAATCATAAATAACATCAGTTATACCAGTATAGAAATGAGTAGGGCAGTTAGGAGCAGAGTACAGTAAAGAAGGCAGGGGGAAATCAAGAGGTTAAGTCTCTTTATATCAGAGGTAAGAGAATCTGTTGTTGTTCTTCTTCTTGTTCTTGTTGTTGTTTTTCTTTTTCCTCCTCCTCCTCATTTCTCCTCATTGTCTTCTTCCTCTTCCTCCTCCTTTTCCTTCTCCTTATTTCCCTTTGTCTTCTTCCTCTTCCTCCCCCTCCTCCTTCTTCATGCAATACATACTTCTTGAATGTTAGTCTTCCTTGTACTAAGAATACAATGGTGAGCAAAGGCGAGTTCTTCCTACCCATGTTCTAATAGAAAAGAACAAAATGAAAAGGCAAGAAAATAAATCATCTGGTCTAGTGCTACATGCACAAAGGGCAGCGATCAGGGTGGCAAGAGCTCAGTAGGTCAGGAAAAATTTTACACAGAATTGGGAAGAAGGCTTCTCTGAGAAGGTGGCATTTAATCGGGAAGCAGTGCTAGTTGAAGACTTAGGGGAAGATCGGTTCAGGCTAAGAGGAAGGAAAGGGACATCTTGGAAGCTCTCATTCATTTCTGTACACAGCTGGAGCAGTGGGCAGAGCAGAGAGCCCTGGGAAGAGAGGTGGACAGGAGCCAAGTAAGAAGTCAGAGCTCCATCCCGGGCAACAGGAAGCTGACAGAGTTTTGAACAATGGAACACATAGGTCTGAGCTGTAGAATGCAAACCACTCTGTCCCGCAGTGGAGGCAGTGAGTGGTGTAGTGGTTTGTACTGTGCTGAGAAGTTAGAGGGAAGATGAATCTTGAAGTTGGCAAACAGACCTCATTTATAACTGTAAAATGGTTCATGGGGGTCTCGATGAAAGGTGGAGGAAGGGAAAGAGAAGAGGTCTCTGAGAGTTTGATACGAGCTACGAGGCGTAACATAATTCTTCCTGCAGAGATGGCCAAGGGCTGGGGAGGAGGAGGCACTGCGAGGCCAGTACTGAGGAGCCTCCTGGATATCTGAGGTGGATGTTAGGAGAAGCTGGACTTGTCGGTGTGGAGTTCAGGGAAGCGGGTGATGTGAGAGTTACAGATTGGAAGTCATCAGTGCATACATAGCATTTAAAGCCCAGGGAATGAAGAGAGGGCCTCTTGTGCAGTTTATATTGCAAATCAGCGAATCACAATGCTTTTTAGCATCATCACCAAAGTGTGCTCTCTGCGTGCACCTTCAGTCCAGTCTTGTTGCCCTCTGTAAGTATGCTTCAGCATGCCAAGAAAACACATGGCGCATGCAAACATTCACGCCGTCCTTCTCTCCCTCTCAACGCTGTGAAAGGCCACACTGCCACTATCTAGTCTCTGAGAAGGTGAAGCCATATTCTGGGTCCTCTAAAAGTTGTCTCTTTTCTTGAAGGTCTTCCTCAGAGCAGTGTATACATGGACGAGCTCTGCAGAATCCCTGAAGCCACACAGCTGAGAGCAGCTGACACACAAGTTAGACTCTGAAGCTCCACATTCTGTTACAGGCATCGTCAGCACACAGTAAATCATTCCAGCAGTCCAAGATGTTGTACAAGAAATTGGACAACAGTTGCTGTTGCATTTATGGTGGCAAAGCATTTCATGAAAACGAAATGCATTCTGCTCAGAATAGTATTACCCCAGTGCGTCCCAAGCCAGCCCACCTGATAAATTCATCCCTTCAGGTCAACAAGTGGAATGTGGTTCTACAATGTGAGCAAAGTAAGTGCTTTGTAGCCTAATGGAAGTCATTTGTTTCGGCAAGAGGATTACAAAAACTTGTATCTTTTGCTTAAGGAATTAGTGCTTTTGCATATTCATTACATCATATACATTAAGTGGTATTCTAAAATGAGTTCAGTATAATTTCTCTTTTAAAAAAGTGATTACTAATTCTCATTATTGCTAATGTGCTTAGCTAATTACTTATTATAAAAGAAGTCTTCCTAATGGGATGTTAATAACTAGCTTTTTCAGAAGTGGTTTTCTTTTGGGGGGTGTCTAAAAAGTCTCTGATTTTCCACACCTGTTTTCCTAGCACCTAAAAATTACCATCCCAAACTTCCGTTTCTGATAAGTACTTCAAATAGGTAAATATTGTTGCTTTTTATTCAAGCACAGCTCTAGGCTACAATAGCATGATCCTAAATGAGCTGAAAATGTTTTCAAAACTGCAAGCCATTATTAATTAGTCACTTTAACCATGTACGATAAAAATGAGTCTTTTGGAATTCCTTCATCTTATTTGATTTTGTATCACCCATTTGTCATGCAAGTCATGCGTAAGACATTGTATCTGCAACAATGACTGGAGACTCAATTTTGCCTGTGGACATTTCTTGTGAGGCTGAACTTGGCAGGGCTGGGGTCACCCACATTCCACCCAGTCCCGGCCTCAGGGACATCAGATGAGGGCCACACATTCCCAGCCACTTGCTTCTCAGTGTTGATGCCACATACTTTGCAATTCAATTTTCACCATTTAACCCCTTAATAGAAAGCTTTAGCTTCCAGCATACACCTTCATCTCTATTCTTGGTCCCATACCTAGCTGCTAGCTGATGACACTTTCATTGTGCATTTTGAAATTCATTCAAAAATGTAAAAATCTTCTAAAATATCCCCAATTCTGTGTCAAAATGCTCTCCTCAGGCTGCCTCTCCCTCTGGCAGAGAGAAACTCTCAAGTTCTCTGAGTAGAAAGCTGTCCCTCTACATCTGCGTCCTTACTGCATCTCCTGTACAAAGCCACTCTCAGGATCTCATGGCTCCCACCTGCTCCCCTACCTTCCTTCTTTTTGTTCTGACAAGGGGGTCTCTGGAATCAGTGTGGACCAGAACACACTAGATTCTGCAGATGACTTTCCAGCACAAGGGTTGGGCATGTGTGGCACTATGAAATCCCAGAACTCAGGAAGCCTGAGGCAAAATGATCCTGAGTTGGAACCCAGCCTGGGAACCACAAACGGGATGGGGCCACCACTCAGCATAAAGGCCCCAAGTTCAATCCAGTAGTACAAAAAATCTGTAGTACCTGCAGCCCCAACTCTCATCTCAACCTCCCATCCTCCAGCTTATTTGCTTATTGCCTATAATCTGTGTGTTCTGTTCTGGCTTTCTCATCAGTTACCTCACCCAAATAGCACATTTTAGTGTGTCATGGAAACTTCATGACCACTTTTTTATGCTTTAGTTCTCATTTACTTCACCTTTTAGCTACTTTTTGTTGCTCTTTATCTCCTGAACTTCTCTTTTCTATTAATGGAATTGCCTCCAGAAGTCTTGAATTTCATCTTATTAAGGTATGTTCTTTCTGCCTAGAGAACTAAATGTTGACTTGTCTCAAAGATCCTTTCCAGGCAATCTTCTCTTCTCACTCTATGTTCTTTTCCGAGGTGATAACTCATCCACAATGGAGCTCCATCAGTGGTACACAGGGGACTCTGACATGTGTACATCTCATTATGATCTTCAGAGCCCCAGGTGGACATACACAATCCTCACTTGAAGTTACAAAGACACGTCCAAGTTAGTGTTGCCCAATATAAAAGAAATGGAGTTCTACAAAATTTTAAGATCCTCTAAACAGCAAAGAAAAAAGTCATCAAAGACAACATACAGAATGGAAAAAAAGTCAGCTACTCTCTGATAAAGGACTACTATCTAGCATACATAAAGAACACAAACAAAAATTAACACCACCACTAAATAACCCAGTCAATGAATGGGCAAAGGAACTGAAAGAATCTTTCTCAATGAGAGAAGTACAGCTGACCAACATGTGTGAAAAATTTTCAATGTCTTTAGCTGTTAGGGAAATTTAACTCAAAATAATTGTGTTTTACTCTAGTCAGAATAGTTTTCATTGAGTACATGCAAGATAACTTATTCTGACAAATACGTGGGGAAAAACAAACCCATCTATATTGCTGATGGGAATGTAGCTAGTTCAACCACTATGGAAATCAGTATGAAGATCCTTCAGAAAAGTTAAAAAAAAAGAGACCCAGCTATACATCTCCTGGGTATATTCTCAAAAGAGTTAAAAAAACATAATATTACAATGATACATAAATATTTACATTTATAGAGGCACAATTCATAATAGCTATGCTCTGACAATAGCCTGGATGCCCATCAGCATATTAATTGATAAAAATGAATCTTGTACACAAAATGAAATATTATTCAGCTATAAAGAATAAATCATGTCACTTGCAGAAAAATGGATGGATCTTGAGATCATAATGGTAAGTGAAATAAACAAGGCACAGAAAGTTAAGTATCACATGATTTCTTGTATATGACAAACCTAAAGTAG
This sequence comes from Ctenomys sociabilis, assembly GCA_004027165.1. NCBI lineage: Eukaryota > Metazoa > Chordata > Mammalia > Rodentia > Ctenomyidae > Ctenomys > Ctenomys sociabilis. The sequence goes on along the minus strand of PVKA01030501.1, from coordinate 21,891 downwards.
TAAAGAATAAAATAAAGGAGAGAGCAAACAAAGGGGCAGAGTTTTTGGAGTCAGGGAAACAAGACCAAGATAAGGGCCTGGAGAGCAACAGAGGGAAGTAGGGAAACTAGTGAAAGCATGAGAAATTTATGTATATACTAGTGTTATGATGTCTAGATGCTTGACCCCCAAAGCACCATGTGCTGAGAGGTGGAGCTTTGGGGAAGCAATTAGATCATGGGTGCGTGACACTGGATTAGTCTCCTGATGAGTTCATGGCAAGGTATGAGGTGTGGGGGGGAAAGCCTGGTGGGTAGAGATATGGCCAGAAGAGTACATATTTCCCTCCTCCCTTGATCTAGCTCTGCTTCACGCAGGACTGTTTCTCCTCCAAAATGACCCTCTAGGGTCTGGGAGATGGCTCAGTGGAGTAAGTGCTTCCCTGGCAAGAGCAAGGGCCTGAGTTCGCCAAAACCACAAGTTCCTCTTTTAGCTTGTGGCTGTTGGGTTTTTGTCCCAGTAGTGAGAAAGACTGAGATGGTTAGGAGGAGAAGTTAATGCTTACTTATTTTTGTTTCTCCTTTTAAATTTCTTATAATGTTTTCTTATTTTTTAAACCACTTTTGCATGCTTGTATCTGGTAACCCGAATAGCTAATTTGATGGCAATATTATGCAATGTAATAACCATGACACTGAGTTCCTATTATTTTGTTTTGTGAAATTCTGTATCATATATATATATATATATATGATACAGAATTTCACAAAACAATATATATATATATATATATATATATATATATTTTTTTTTTTTTTTACTATGCGTTATTCTCTTTAAAAATAAAAAAAAATTAAAAAGAAATCAGGGCCCATCTCTTATGTTTCTCCTGTTACTCTTACACCCCTGTGGTTCACCCCACAGGATGGGGTGCTGGATCCCTTCTGCTCATCTCCCCAAGACCTTCTGAAGGTGATGGATTTGATCAGTGACCTCCAGCACCATTGCAGCACCATCCAGTTGTCATCTCTCAGCTGAACTCTTGACATGTGCTGGACATTCCACATTGGCCTTAACTGGTTCTCAACACTACACTCAATATGCTGTTCTTCCAATAAAAAACTGACCACGCCATGTGTCCACTGGGGAGAGGCCACTGTTTCCCATCCATTTCCAAAAAGGTAAACTATTAGCTCTTGCCTCCCACTACTCATTATTCATTCACATTCTTTTTATTTGTCTTTTTTAAAAAAAATCATTTGTTTGTTTGTTTGCTACAGGGTCTCACTACATAGCTCAGACTTGTTGTGATTCTTCTGTCTCAGCCTCCCCAGCATTGGGATTACAGGCGTATACTACCGTGCCCAGCTTCAGTGCCTGGTGTGGCTTATGGTACTGGGGATGGAGTCTAGTTCCTTGCACTTGCCAGGCAGGTGTTTAGACCACAGAACTATCTCCCCAGTCCTTGTTTATATTCTTGAGCATGAGCAGGCAGAGCTGTCCTTTTTTTTTTTTTTTTTTTTTTTTTTTTTTTTTTTTTTCAGCATTGGGGATTGAACTCAGGACCTTGCACTTGCCAGGCAAGTGCCTATTCTACTGAGCTGTCTCCCCAGGCCAATGGATATTTCCTTGAGCCTCTGGGTCTCTGGGTTTTTGCACCTTCTGTTGTGTCTGCATGAGATGTTGAAGCTTCCCTTTTTTAAAAGAGAGTGAGGAGAAAAGGGGATAACTAGAAAACCTCAGCCCAGGATCATCTCTTGAGTAGGGGCCTCCCTGGCTGTCCACACAGAGCAGCCTCATGATTCCCCTATGCTGCCTGCCTGAAGGTCTAGCCCCAAGATTATTTTATTTCACCATCTAAGAGGTAGTTTTCATTAGGTACTACGATTATTTGGTGGGTCTGTCTTTCTCCCATTGATGGTGAACTCCACAGGATGAGATCAGACTTTCTCAGCACCTGATGCTATCTGCAGCAGGAAGGACAGTGTTCCAACTGTAAGCCTTTAACAAATATTTGCTGCATCAGTGGGTAGGCAGGTAAATGACATATCTAGTAGTCCAAAATACAAACTACAAATTCTATTTCTTTGCAGAGGAAAGGGATGACTGCCTGAATGTGACTTTATAAAAACTCAAAGTTTGTCTTCCTATAATATGATAAGGGAGCTCAACCTTAAATAATTGCTGTCAGTTTGTAGAGAGAAATGAATGTAGTCCTTATGCCTAAAACTTATCTTTATATTTTGTCTTATTTTATTTTATTTTATTTGGTACTGAGGGTTGAACTCAGGACCTTACACTTGCTAGATAGTCATTTCAGCTGCTGAGTTATTTCCATAGTCCCACCTTATTTTAATAAACAAGCACTGTCACAGGTTTAATGGTATCCTCCAAAAATGTGATGCTCTGATCCCTGCTTTCCAAGAATGTGCCCTTATTCTGAAATAGGGTTATTGCAAATATAAGCTAATATGACATTAGACAACACAGTTATTTTTCTTATAACAGGGAGATATTTCAATGTACAGACAGAGAGATACACAGAGAGAATGCTGTATGATTACAGAAATAAAAATCAGGGTGATGTGTCTACACACCGAGATTGGCAATAGGCCCCCAATCACCAAGAAAGATTATGGAGCATACGCCCTCTCGCTGTCACAAGAGGAGTGTTGTAGGGATTAAATTTCATCCATTTAGGTTGCTATAACAAAATACCATAAACTGGGTAACTTATAAACTGTAGAAATAGAGAATTCACATCATCATATTGAGGGTCAGAGATTAAATATGTAATTTTGATGGGTCAGAACTCTTCAGTTTATAGTGAAGGGCCAACCCCATGGAGAACTGGATCTTGAATTTCCAGCCACTAAGATTGCTCATTTTTGTTGTGTAATCTACCCTATTTTGGGAGCTTTGCTTTACCAGACCAAAAAAACTAATTAAAATACTGAGAAATATTTTTATCTCAATTTTTCATTTGGAGAGAAGCAAAGAGCTCTCAGGCCCAGGGCACTGGACACTGCACAGCAAATCTTTTAAATTCCTATGAAAAAATTATTCTCAAGTTAATAACATAAAATATGCCTACACAGATCTTATGAAGAATGAATCAAAACAAAACAACAAAAGTGACTACACTTTCAGAAAAGCCTATAATTTGAAGGAAATGCAGTTAAATATAACTCCATAAACTTCTCCTAATTACATACCCCACAATTCCCAGTTTGCCAAGAAAAATAGACATAATTTAGACTCAGCACTAATGTCCAACATTATGCATTATTTTCCTGATTACACCCTAAGGGTTAAGAAAAACCCAATTTCTTTGCTTTGACAAATGATTGCTTCATGCATTCATTTGGCAAATATGAGAGTGGTTGCTGGTGCAGTTAGCATTCTATATACTTTAGAGATAAAGGAGATCTTGTTTCTAATTGTAAGGACCCACAGTTCTTGTTTTTTTGTTCTCTTTTTGTTCTTGTGTATTTGGTACAGGGTCTCCAGGGTCTCACTACATGGATCGGACTCATAGAGATCCTCCTATTTTCAGCCTCCCAAGTGTGGGATTACAGGTGCGTGCCACCACGCCCAGTCTCCATTGCTATCTCAGTGCTCCCCAGGGGGTGGGGCCGGCGCAACACACGGGGGATCAAACCCCAGCCGATGAACTCTACCTAAGCAGGCATTTTAGTTTGCCGAGCTATTTGGCTAGCCCCAGGGCTCACAGTTCTTAACATGCCGAAAAATTGTTATAGGAACAGAATTTAAGTTTTCTACATTATGTGTATTTTCTTGGTTACACTTGATTCTGAAAACCAGAGTTGTTTAGTGTGCACAGCCATTTTATAGATGCTTGAGAAGACAGAGGAAGGAGAAACTAAACTGAGTATGGGGGTCTGGGAGGGCCGATGGCTAGACTTCAAAACAGCAGTGACAGAAACAGGCTGGATATTTATAGCTCCTCAAAATTTGTATTTTGAAAACTAATCCCAGTGTGGTTGACTTGGGTTCTTTAAGAGGTGATTTACTCAAGAGGCTATACTTTGTAGAGGAGGCCTTATGCGTGCCCGCCCACCCTTCCCACCATGTGAGGATGCAGTTGGAGGTGCCATCTTTGAAACATATAGTGGGCCTTCACCAGACACAGCCTCTGATTGTGCCTTGGTCCTGGGATTTCAAGCTTTCAAACATATAACAAATGTATGTTGTTTGTATGAACTGTGGCTGAAAGATACATTGAAGGGTTAAAGTTTAAAAAATGATTACAATAAAACACACAGTGCCCCAGATGCCTCTCCAAACACCTCCTTTTGCTTGGGATGCACCACTTTTCCAACTTTCATGGAAGTTCTGGAAGCCCTTCCATGTGAATGTCTTTAAGAGCTGTGACCGAAACAGTGGTGCATGCCGTTGTTGCTAACTGCTATCCAGTGGAAAGACCAGCTTATGAAAACAGGTCCTCGGGCTGGCCAGACAGCTCAGCGGAATAAAGTGCCTGCTTAGGCAGACACACGAACCAGGGTTTGATCCCTGGGGGGTGCTGTGCCTGACACTGAGACTGCGGCTGAGCCTGGGCATGGCAGCGTGAGTCTGTAATCCCAGTGCTTGGAGGCTGAAAACAGGAGGATCTCTATGAGTCCGATCTGTGTAGTGAGACCCTGTAGACCCTGCACTAAATACATAGAAAACAAAACAAAGCAATCAGGTCCTCATGCACCTTATTCCTTGGGTCTCTAGGTAGTGTGGCTTCTAATTCCTCCACAGTATCAAGATGGTGATGAAAAATAAATGTTCTAAATGCGTTCTGGACACCCAGATAGCCAGGACAGTGCAAATGAAGACATTCACAGAAAGGACTTCTAAAACTGCTTCAGAAAGCTGCCAGAATGATGGGAGAAGCATGCTTAAATCAGGAGATTATTTTGAGGAGGATTAATGCCAATGTACTTGTCAATGAAATTATTTTTTTAAAATCTAATTATATTTTGATCACATATCATAAATAATTCTGAAATACAGAATTAAAATAGTTTGTTATAACATCCTGAGTAGACTAAGACAGAAGCAAGTTGTAAGTGCAAGGCTTAAGCCACAATGTGTGGTTTCCAAATTTTGGGTTACAGACTGAAGTTTTGCTCTTGCATCTTCTTCATCTTTGCAAAATTGATTGAACCCAGAAAAGTCATCAGTACTCACTGCTTCTACTCTTTCAAAATATACTGCCAAAATTTTTGTGGCAATGCATTTTCATCTTGAACTTATTTTCCAGCTGGAATAGGTGTCCATATTCTTCCACCTGGGCTTTGGATGTGTGCTGGTACAAAACCCACAGCCTGATCCCAGGTAGCAACAACCATCCTAATCATGCCAATTGCAGAGGCAGATTTTCCATCTGAAGAGAGATCAGCTGCTAACTCTCTCAGAGTCCTGTTTCCCATATGAGCTAATTTCATTTCTCAGCTCTGAATAGAATAGAATGCATTCTATTAGCAGCTCTCCTTTTCAAAAAGCAATTCGTTAAAAATAAATGGGAGGCACTGAGAGCTTCAGGGAAGACCTCTTGAGGACACTGTCTAGATGGAGGCTGCATACACAAATAATTTCACCAACACCCAAAGTTGTCTAGTATTTTCCAGACCCCATCAGAGCTTCTGGAAGCCAGGTCACATTCCCTGCCTTCCCCGCCACTGAGAAAGCTGGAGGTCCGGGCTCTTACTTTAACTGTAAACAATCCGTGCATCGGAGAAGTTGAGTGATTTACCTAGCATTACCACAAGCAAAAGTGATACATCTGAGACACAACCACAAATCTACTTAGCATCTCATTTCCTTCTTAGAACAGCTAACATAATAATTTAATTAAGTAAACAGAATGTCAGCAGCTATGGAGAAAGCCCAGAGAGCCCTTTAATGCTAGAAAATGATCTAAAGAAGGAAAATAGCAGCACTGTCATAAAAATATTTTATATTTTCCATTATTTTCAGTTTTGATGTCTTAGCAACAGAAAAGAGTCATAAGTCAGTGTCGGTCACTGAAGCACAGAGGTCCTTGCTGAATTTGGTATTCTGTAACATGTTTATTCTGTAACAGAGCCTGAGTGTTTCTGTCCGGAAGAATTAGTTCCTTTAGGTTAAACATACAGAAAATACAGACCCGGGGTAATTACCGTTGATTTGGAAAAGGCATCCTTCCTTCCTGTCTTTCACACATTCACACACACACACACACACACACACACACACACACACACACACACACACACACACACAGATAACATATCCTGGGAGTCACAGCCCAAAGCCTTGTTATTGAGCAGGTCCCAGTTTTTCTCTGTCATGAACTTGGGAGTCCTACTTGTTTGCCTGAAGAAGGGGACAACAGGACATCGAGTAGGCACTTGCAATGGGCTTGGACAGATGCTCTGTAAGGTGACTTGGGGCAAATTCACAGTGAATGCTTGCTGACAGAAGCAATGAAAGTATCTTCATGTATCTTATATCTTGATTCTGGGTACCTTTTCAATAATTCAAACTGAAACCAGCAATTACTCTTAAGGGCCAACAGATAGGAGAGTTTATTTCCAAATAAATTATATTCGGATTTTCAGTGGCTAGATAGAGCTTCGCATCGGTGTAGATATTAGCTTCAGAAACACTAAAAATATTAAAACCTGGTAATGTTTAAATCACTACCATTGCTTTTAAAAAATCAAGCGTGTATATATTAATTAATTTTATATAGCAAAGCAGCTGCTGCTGGGGCTACCAGGGTGCATGGCAAATGATTTCTGTATTCATTTCTGAATACTCTGGACCAATATCAAGCTAGGCAAGGCAATTTTGCAGGCTGACAATTTGTTTCTTCAGAAATGCTGTGTTCTGCTGTGCCTGTCCCTCAGAGCACCCTGAAGATTAGCTGTCTGTATTCTGTCTCGTCCTGTAGCACTTTCTCTTACAAATATTCAATGATAAATAATTGTCCATACCAGTGATCCCTGAAAACCATGCCTAGGAACCACACAAGATAGATGGAAGATGATTTTTGTAGCATAGGAAATAGGAAAAAAATAACTAAAACTAAAAATCTCTACCAAGTCTCACACACTGCATTATAATGTGAGAATGCAGTTGTGAAAGTTTATGCTTCAAGCAGACCCCAGCTTTCTCAGAAGTGTGATGCTTTCTAATTCATGTTAAGAACTTCTACATAAGGAAACTAGTTGAAAAATGTATATTTCTGGTCAAGACTTGGTGACTTGCAGGAGAGAAATTTTCAGACAGTCTTGCAGAGATATATTTTTCAAATCATGTTACTCTGCTAAAGTATTTTTTACCCTGTATGATGTTCTTAGCATTTCTCGTTGCTGTGTTCTTTTTGAGATAAGGTCTTATTTTGTAGTTCAGGTTGGCCTTGACCTCACTGTGTAGCCCAGGTTGGCCTCCAACCCACAGTGATTCTCTTGCCTCAGTCTCCCCAGCACTAGGATTGCAGGTGTGTACTACCATATCCGCTTCTTGTCATCTTTTCAGTTAAATAGATCAGTTGCCTTGGATCTGGCAAAATTTGAATACATATTATAGAATCAGGAAACACTGAGTAAGGCTTGGATTCCTGATTCAGTTATTTAACAGTTTTATAAAAGGACCTATAGTCTAACTGGGGAATTTCTGAGACAGAATACTTGAAAAAAAAAAAAAACCCAACAAAACACCAGGCTATCTAAACTATAAGCCATCAGGAAAAATACGAGTTATTGTTTATTTCAGCTTTTTTGTTCATAGGAATAGAAGGTTTCTTCCTAGTGAATGTTGCTTCTACATTTATGCACTCAAAGGTATAAACATGTGTAGCCAACATGAAATTTACTATTGATACAAATTGCATGACATTCACATGGTATTAATTTATTTTCCCCCAAGCTCCATATGCACTGAAATTTTATCTCTCTCTTACCTCATAGCTCCAGCCTTTATTAGTGGCTCAGAAACGTGAAGTAGATAGGCCCACGAGGATGAGCTTTCCTGTACCAACAAAACCCGCTGTAGCAGGATGCACAGTGACTGGGAAATTATTGTGGCTGCAAGCTGAGCTTCCCCCCACTGAACGTTTTATTCACTGTTATCTAGAGGATGCATCTTTTTTTCAATGGTTGGGTTATTTACAAGAAAAAATTTAGTTGCATAATATGTGCACGACAGAAAAAAATGAATCATTTGAATATATTTACTAGCCCTTTGAAAAATTTTAGTTTTGTCAGTGTTTTTGATTATGTGAGCTGATGAAATGGACAACTATGAGAAGTTTTAAATTTAATTGAACATGTGATGCATAACAGGTTCTTAAAAATTCAGTATAGGCATGGGAGGACTTTCTGTCCTGTTGGCACACAAGGGCACTCTACTAAAGGATTCTTCTTCTCCACACTAAGAGGAAGGTCTGTGGAATTATTTCAGTAGGGAAATTCTTATACATGTTATGAAAGAAAATAAAATTTGTTTACTTTGGGGAACATTTACAATCAAAATTTAATTTTCCTCTCAGGAGACCAGCCAGCTCTGATGTTGCTGTGGGCTCAGTCCGTGGGCCAATCTTACCATTGATTTTCCACAAATTATAGTTCCATATACAGAGACAGTACTCTTTCAGCGTGGAACAAACAGTAAGCACTCACTGCTGGGTATAGATCCTGAGGAAACATATTGCACGCTCACTGGCTGTCATGGTGTTTTCTCAACCAGATTCTCTGAGTATCTAAAGCACATGAAGAGGGTAGAATGGTGGCAAAATTGAAGTGAGTTTCAGTATTTATGTCGTTATTCATCACATGACCTTTCTCTATTTCAAATGGTGACTACCATGTTAAAAAATATAATGTCACCCATGTTTCATTTTAGAAATAAAATTATAACCAGAAAGATATGACATGATCAAGTACTAAGTTGTAGATGAGTTTGTGTACAGAATGGAGACTGTGCTAAAACATGACTCAGAGAAAAAGCACTCGTGAAGATCCTATTATGATCATCTTTTCTTCTGTCTGTCTGTCTGTCTGTCCGTCTGTAGTTGGCAAAGGGTCTTACTAAGCAGCTGGGGGTCATAGTGATTCTACTGTTTTCAGCCACCCCAGTGCTGGGATTACAGGCATGCATCACTACGTCTGGAGTCAGTCACTGGCTCATTGCAACCGGGGGCAGGGTTGGTGCAGCGCATGGTGCCGGGGATCGAAGCCTGGCCCCTGTGCCTGCATAAACGGGCCCTTAGTGCGCTAAGCTACCTCTCCTGACCGATGCTCAGGTTTCTTAAAATTATATATTCTCATGCCATGGCAAGAGGTGTCTGAAAGAGCAAATGGAAACAAAAGAAGAATAAATCATAGGGATTAAGGTAGAAAGAAAAAGTAGTATACATATAAAGAAGCTCTATAATAGAAGTGGGAGTGAACCCACAAATGCATGAACAATACAACACAAGGAAGATGTATTATTTAAAACACTATCTGTAGAGCAAACTGAGGCTCTCAGGAAATTACAGGATGTAAAGAAAATATCCAAGCATAATTATATCTATGAGAAAACACTGGTTACATGCTAGCCCTATACAGCTGGTTATACCGCTAGCTATGTGCTGATGACACGGGCTTAAAATTCCTACTTTGTTTTTGATTTAAGGCATAAAAACACCTTGTAGTGTGAAATGAATTATAAGGGGCATCTTAGTAGGTCGCTATAAATCTTTAGCACCACCATTTTTGTTGATACCTGGGCAAACCTATTGAAGGGGGCTGGAGAAGCTGAGAAGCTGAGCTTGGTGCCCAAGATGCTCCCCTCTAAGGATGACCCTGGCAGGGAAACCGAGCCTGGTCCTGGAGGAAGGGGATGGATGAGGGCCTGTGGAGGAGCCCCAGGATGGCGGCGCCCGGAACCATTCCACAGGGTACCATTTATACGTGTACGTCATGTGGCCAGGGAAGGCAGCTCCGAGAAAACCTACCGAGGCAAATCTCCAAGCTTCTGCCAGTTTAAATTGTTCGTTATGCAGCCACCTTTCCTTTTTTCACGTAAAGGACAAGGCAACTTTACCGTTCTTCTTGAAACAAATTCTCATTGAAAAATAACACGCTGTCCTTAAAGAGCTATGTGGGTGTTGTGTTTCAAATGGGATGATTTTTAGATCTGAGGCATGCAAGTTTTTCTCTTCCTCCATAAATTTCCAATAGAGAAAAAATGTACTTGGGCTCAACATGTTATCTTCTAATCTATACTAACAATTTAAGCATTCATACTTAGGGCCAGTACAAGATTTCTCTTCACTTGAGAAGTTTAAAGACTGAAGGAATCAAATGAAATTTCAAAAACGCCCTGTATTCTTTCTTCAGGGCATGTACTTATTTAAGTAAGACGTTTCAAAAGAAAAAAGGAATAAAAGGTATTTTTTTTTAAAAAGCAAATAATGTATGCAACAATAGAAAGGGAAAACTCAACAGACAAAAATATTAGAAACAAAAAAATTGCTGAAAAAGACTCATAAAGAAATAGAAAAGATGCTTTGAGAAAAAGGAAAAATCACAAATAAAGAAAAAGAAAGACGTTGCTTAGAAGATGATATGAAAAAGAAAAGGGGTAATTATGGACAGGTATGTGTTACCTAATCCTAGAATCAAGAAATTTGAGGAAATTGTGGTATATTATCTCACTAATTTTTTTTTTTTTTTTTTTTTTTTAGTGTATTTAGTATGGGTCTGTAGGGTCTCACTACACAGGTCAGACTCCTAGTGATCCTTCTGTTTTCAGCCTCTCAAATGCTGGATTGCAGGTGTGTGCCACCATGCCCAGTCTCAGTCACCTTCTCAGGGTGCCCCTGGGGCATGGCTGGCACAGCATGCTGGGGACCAAACACTGGCCCCTGTATCTACCTAAGCAGGTACTTTAATCCACAGAGTTATCTGGCCAGCCCTACATGTCATTAATTTTTAAATTTAAAATATTAATATTTGTTGCAGTAAGCAGCAATAATCTGACACAAGATTTTGGAAGTATCTCTCCAATATTTTTTCTCTCTCTAAACACAGCATTTACGAACATCTCAACAGACAGATACAAACTGAGGGCCTCAAGGTCTTTCAAAGACAGCTAAGGCATTGCTCTACTTGCTTCAAAGGAATAGAATTCACCCAAGTGCAGAATTCCTCCTAGAGAAGGAGGCTAGGACTTGGAGCCAACTGTGGGGTCTCTGGAGTCCCATCCTCCACAGATATCAGTCTCTCTGGACTTTGTGCTTATACCTCTTCCCATTTCCCAGGAAAGGAGGGATCCAACCATGTGCATATGGTAGATATCACACATTTTTTATAGAAATTAATGGTGCAGATCTTTGTACTTGTCGAGTGGAAGAATCTTCACGGGGATAAAGCCTTTGGAGGCCAACAGTTTGAAACCACTTTGCAAATGGGATATCTTCTGCATTTGTGAGTGATGGATGTCTGGAATATTTTTAGTGTGTTTCAACACATTTTAACACTTTCAGTAAAGGACACTTCCGAGGATAACAAGTGTAATGATTCTTGCATTGAATCAGAAGCTTAATTCCTTGTGGTGTTTGGTTGTAGAGTTTAGTATTGCATGTGGAAAAATACAAAATAATGAATGCCTTCATATTTATTTCAGTGTTTTCCAAAATTCTGAAAACAGCTTTTATGTTTCTGTAAGGCTTCAGTGCTCTCTTCCGCATGCAGGGAATATAGTGAAAATGGCCATACTCCTCAAACTGCTATGCAGCTTCAATGCAATCCCAACCCAAGTACCTCTAATAGACCTCACAAGTTTAGAGAAAACATTCTCAAAGTTCGTTTGGAACCAGAAGAGCCCTAGAACAGAGAAAGAAATTCTGGGCAACAAAATCAAGTCAGGGAATATTACATTCCCATGCCTAAAATTATACTATAAAGCTAGTGTGATAAAATCACCATGATATTGGAAAAAACACCAGACCTGAGGATCAGTGGAACAAAACAGAAGATAAAGATGCATCCCCAAGCACAAACAGCCACCTCACCTTTGACAAAGGAGCCAAGCATTATCACTGGAAGAAAGACAGTCTCTTTAACAAATGTGCTGGAAAAATTTGGCTCTCTGCATGCAGAATATTAAATCTAGACTCATATATCATCATGCTCTAAAATCAAAATGGACTAAAGATCTAAATATTAACATAGAAACATCAAGTATGTTGGGAGAGAAAATAGGAAGAAGTCCTGAAGACATAAGTGTAGGCAGAGACTTCATAAATAAAATCCAGACTGCAAGGGAAATAATACAAAGAATCAACAAATGGGATCGTACCTTATTAAAATGCTTTTGCACAAAGCAAGAAATCTCCAGTGGAGTGAAAAGACAATCCACAGAATGGAGAAAATTACAGCCATCTGTCTCACAGACAAAAGACTTATATCAGGAACATATAAAGAACTGAAAAACACCAGACACCCCAAATTCAAAGGCCTATTCCAAAAAGGGGCATCCTAGATAAATACACATTTGTTAGATGAAGAAATACAAAAGGCAAGTAAATACATGAAAATATGTTCTACATCATTGCCATTCTAGAGGTTCAAGTTAAAAGACCCCTGAGTTTCCATTTCACCCAAGCAAGTATGGTCATCGTCAAATAAGCAATAACCAAAGTGCAAAGGGCTGCTAGGAAAAGGAACCCTTCCCCACTGCTGGTGGGAGTGTAGACTGGTACAGCCACTGTGGGAATCAGCGCAGATACTCCTTGAGAAACTGGGTTTAAAGGTCTCAACCAAATGAGCTGTTCCTCTTTTGGGTATCTTTTCAGAAAGCTTAAAACCATCACACCACAGTGATATATGTACAATCAGGGTTTATAACAGCACAATTTGTCATAGCTAAATCTTGGAAGCAACCTAGATGCCTATCAATTGAGGAATGGATAAAAAAAACATGTAATTTTTATATAACAAATTACTATTCAGCCACAAATAAGAACAAAATGTAGGCTTTTATAGGTAATGGACACAACTTGAGACCGTACTAACAAGTGAAATAGATCAGACCTATATGTGTAAATATCATATTGTCTCATCATTGTGAGAAATTGTACAAGAAAGTAGGATCCGAAATGTACAACAGACATTGTGAACTGGGAAAAAACTGCAAAAAAATAAAGAAAAAGAAAAAAAAATAAAAAAGACAAACTGTGATGGGGGAAAGGAGAAAAGGGAAAGGAAGAATGGAAAAAATATACATATATGTATACACAAAGTATTTAAGATACTTTTAGAGCTGGTTTCTCTTAGTTTCATAAAAAGAATGCTTTGTGATAATATTGTTTAGATAAGAAATGGTGGCTCTGTATTATATTCTGTTTAGCTAAGAGCAAAACCACAAAATGCAATATGCCAACTATCATAAGGGTCCTACCAACCTGAAATTTGAAAAGTGTCACCTACTGTGACAACCAGTATATCAGCTATTGTCACTATCCTATGAAGCTGTTTCATTATCTTTTTTCTCTGTGAAATTAGAAAAAAATGCCCTGAAATATATGGTGCAGAATTGATAAATGCATAAAGCTATAGATATATTCTAAAACTGAGATTGCTTTTTTTTCTTGTCTTTTTGAGACAGTGTCCACCCCCGCAGTTCAGGTCGGTCTTGCGCTCACTTTGTAGGCCAGGCCAGTGTTAAATTCACAGTGATCCTCCTGCCTCAGCCTCCATGGGCTGGGTTTACAGGTGTGGTCACCACATCCAGCCCTTGAGATTGCTTTGATGTGGAAAATTTTCTTCTACTGATTTAGCCTGGGCTGATAATAGCTTTTTGAGGAGCTGTATCTTGCAGCAGAATCAGAACTTTTCAAATGTGTCCAGGAAACAGGACTTTGAAAGGCAGGGAGACTTTCAGAACACAAAACTGTGAGCAGCATTCCTTCCATCTTTGAATGAGGATCAATCATACTAGCAGAAAAAATGCCTGAATGAAGTGTATCTATCCTTGCACATCTCAAAAGGAGAGAATTACTTCTAGAGATTTACTGTCCAGTTTCTCATGTACTGTTTTTTTCCCTTTCTCACCTCTTTCTATGGCTAAGAAAAATTTACTGGCAAAACACATATAACTGTAGGGGAAAAATCAATTAAATGCCCATATAAGGACTGGAAAAAGATCGCCACCATTAACCTTAAATGGCAAAATCCCTGGAGAAGCCTTTGGAAAAAGATTTTCAAGAGAAGATGAGTTGAAGACCCCTGACTTATATTGATCTTGTATTACATAGGGCAGAACACGAGTTAGCACTGTAAGTAGAGAATGTTATGAACTGAAGTCTGATTTTGAATTTAATTCTGCTTGATACTAACTTTGTATCCTTTTTAAAGTCACCCAACTCTAGCTTCCCTCTCCTTTTCTTTTAAGCAGGGAGTTAGGAGGTTTTGAAAAGGCAATTATATATTAGTTTGTTCCATGTGCCACAGAAAAATGCTACAGTGCAAGTGTCTTTCACAATAAAACATTATTTCTTACATATTCAGGGGCTGAGAAGTCTAATATTGAGGTTCCAGATGAGGGTTCTCATCCTTAAAGGTGGCCGTGTTCTCACTGGGTACCTGCACGGCAGAGTGAGCCTGCCGTCTGATCTCTCTAATGAGGGCACTAATCATACTGGATCAAGGCCCCACACTTGTGTCCTCATTTTAATTCTAATCACCTCTACAAAGGTCATAAGCAGTACTCTGAGTGCTGAGCTTCAAGATAGGAATTTTGGAGGGAACATAAGTTTTCAGTCCTTATCACTTTCTATCACAGCATGCTATTGTTTCAATCTTTTCAAGCTATATATTGGCTTTTTTTTTTTTTTTTCTTTAGGAAAAGATCTACAGGTTGTTCAGGGTCTCAGTACTAGATCGGACTCATAGTGATTCTCCTGTTTACAGCCTCTCAAGTACTCAAGTGCTGGGATTACAGGTGCACACCAGCATGCCCAGTCTCAATTGCTGTCTCAGTGTTCTCTGGGGGTGGGGCTCGTACAGCATGCCTGGGGATTGAATCCCCAGCCCCTGTGCCTACTTGTAGGTGCTTTAATATGCTGAACTTTTTGGCCAGCCCTATGTGTGCTTTTAAAATAAAAATATTTATTATAAGAAGAGACACATTGCCGTCAATATACCTCAGAGTACCCCCTTGCTATATTAAGCTGTATTTAAAAATAATTAAATCACACAAATTCATTTCTGTCCCATTCTGCTTGTAAAATATTAGACAGAGAAATTCTTTTCTATAGAGTTATTATTATTCCCAATTGACTGTGTGATTGTCTGCACTAGGTTTTAGAAAATCATTATTAAAGTGAAAAACTTGGCAAGAGTCATTTCCCATGTTGAACTTAGTCTCTTTTGAGGAAAACGCATAGGAGTAAAACATATTAAACTAGACAACATGAATTATTATGAGACTGAAGTAAAGCAGAACGCGGGTTATTAAATATCAAGGTTGGGCAGTTGACATTTAAAGTTGTGCTGGAAGAGGGAGTACAACCATGCATATGTTGGAGAGGAAAACATCCAGGCAGAATAAAATAAGCGTTGAATCTCCCATAGGAGGATTGATGTCCAGGAGTCACAAGGAGGTCAGTACAGCAGGGATGGGGAAAGCAAGGAGCAGGAGCGGAAGTCCATGGAAGGTGGGAGCCCTATTATTCAGTTCTGGCTGATCTTAAAGAATATGTTTTAAAGGTCCAAGTGATTGGAAGCTGTTAAGATACTTAGACTGGAAGGAGAAGAAGGATATCTGGCTTATGTTCTAACTGCACAGTCTTGCTGGGGTGTTGCAAATAGGTTGGGGGAAGCCAGCAGAAGAGAGAAATTGGGCCATTGCCACAGTCCGGGTGATAGGGGAGAGCTCAGAGCCACATCAGAGCAGTGCAAGACTGGAAAGGAGTCCAGTTCCCTTTATGTGTGGAGACCAAGAAATCAGAATGCTGTAGTTCACACTAGGAATTAAAAAAAAAACCCTTCAATTCCAGGTAACATTTCTAGTTCTCATTGACTGACTTCTGCTACTGTGCTTGTGAGAATCATGATTTCTAGATGATCCTACAAAATCTCAGATGGGCTCTTTCAAGGGCAGGCCACTGTGCCAGCTCACACTCTTCCATTTTTACAACAACACTGGAGAAAGCGTTTTTTATTCATCTGTCCAGGTGAGTCCACGCTCATTCCATCTGGTAGTCCTTGCTAAACCATCCCAGTGTGCACCTGGTCCTGTGCTAGGCATGGTGGTGAGGGTGAGCGGGGTGCAGGTTCATGTGTGTTAAAGTATATGGTGTGTAATCAACAACTACAATTATGGTGCTTGTTTAAGTAAAAATAAAGATGAACACAGTAGAAGACACCTTTCTCTTAATCAGTCTCCCACAAAATAGTCTCCCTTGTGGTGATCCTCCTGTTCTCAGCCTCCCCAACTCTGGGATTACAAGTGTGCACCACCATGCCTAGCCTCTGTCAGCAGTGCATGTGGGACCAGGGATGGAACTTCGCTTATCAAAGCAGGCACTTTGCATGCTGAGCTATCTTGCCAGCTCCTACTCTTGTCATTTTCTGAAGCAGTTACAGAAATTCTGGTTGTGATTGTTATTTTGTAATTGCCTCAATGTCAAAACATTTATGATGGTTTCTATAAGATGCCAACCTTCTGGTGCATCCTCACCCACCTCACTCATTGGATCTAGTACTGTGCAGTGTCCTCAAAAATCAAAATGACTGGAGCTGATGAGATAGCTGAGCAGACCAAAGTGCTTGCCTAGGCAAGCTTAAGCAAATTCAGGGACTGTGGGTTGATCCCCGGAACCAGGGATGGTGGTACAAGCCTGTAACCCCAGTGCTGGGGAGGCTGAAAGCATGAGGATCATCAGTAGTCAGAGCTACATATTGAGATCCTATAACAACCAAGTACATTGAAAAAAATCAAAATGATCACGAAAAGGATATTGTTTTGGATTGATTCAGGACATTGGACAGTCATGACACTCAACCAGGAGGAGTTCTAGAACAGCTCTAAGAAGTGGCAGAAAGATGGCATTAATGTGTTCAAAGAGAGGGGAAGAGTTCTGAGGAAAATTAATGACTCTGTGTCTTTTACTGTAATAAAGTATTAAAAGATTAAATGTTTATTATAGAGTTTGAGCTTATCTCATAATTCTCCAAAAGAAATGCAGAAAACCTAGTGAGGGTAAGGCATAAGCTCACAAGTGGTAGGACTTGATTTCATGAGAATATTTGGAAGAATTTCCACTTGAGTCATGTGACCACAGGCCAGAGGGATGTACACATGGCGCTGGCAAGGTGGATGTGCCGAGTGCAAAAGTTCTGAGTTACACGGAAGGCTCATCTGCCCTGTGGGCATAGTATGTGTGTTGGGGCTTTAGCTTGTGGGCAACTTGGCTTGCTCTGCAGTGGAGGAAGGATTTCAACACAGTGCAAGGAAGACAATCCAGGGCAGAAGCAGTGAGGGCACTGTTGCAGCTGTGCATGTGACACGTGGGGCTTCAGGAAGAAAGAGGGAGATGGCGTTACAGGTGGCTGGCAGTGAAGGAGGTGGATCCATTGATGGCTTAGATCAGGGCAGTGATCAACACAGATGCCAGGGCTGTGTGTTGTACATCTTTATGATCTGATAAAGGGGAGGTAAAAGAGAAGAAAAGGACCCTTCTTTTTCTGTATTTTCTTAAGGAAAAACCACCTTGAGCTTAGGATACCACAGTCCCACATTATCAAATCTGAATAGTAATCAAGATATCAGTTTTTTTCCCTGATCATTAAATTTCAAGGTCACTGGTACTTTCACATATTTTGGTAGTGGGAAAAATATAATACATTTTATTTTATTTTATTTTTTTTGTCTTTTTGAGACAGGGTCTCGCTATGCAGTTCAGGCTGGCTTTAAGCTCACTTTGTAGCTCAGGCTGGTCTCGAACTCACAACAATCCTCCTGCCTCAGCCTCCCGAGTGCTGGGATTACAGGCATGCGCCACCACGCCCGGCTAATACATTTTAAAAGCATAAACTACTTAGACACTTAGACCTACTTATTTCACTTCTGAACATTCATCTAAAAATATAAACTTGCAGTGCTTGAATTGCAGTTTTTGAATTCCTTCTAAGAAGTCTCCACTGGTAATTATTTTCTCCTTTAAAAACAATGAATCTATAATTCCTTATGAAGAAAGAAGGAAGGGTTAGGCTACAAATTGAACCAATGGTAAGAATCCATTAGAAATATTTTATAAAACTGTATTAGAACATGGGAAACTGTTGTGAGATAATTTTCAGAGAATACACAAAAACAAACTACATCTAAGTCATAAAGTCATGCCAGTGCTAAAAATTCTTGCAGTAAAAACATGGAAAGATTTTAGGAACACGAGAAAAGATTTAAGTGGAATTTGGTCCAGAGTTCAGACCAGAAATTTCCCCTAGAATATTTATAAAGACACAAAGAAAAACTGGGAAGGAATGACAGAATTGAGAAGCAGAAATGGCAGCACAGGCAATGTCAGAATGTGAACAAAATTGCTATTATGTTTCATGCTGTATGGCTTCCACAGGGGACTTCAGGTAGAAATAAGGCAAAGTCCCTGTTTTCCCGCAGCAGAGAGCTACACTTCCTTTGAACTCTGGCCTTGCCACCATGGGAAAGCCTTTCCCAAATCAGCTGCAGATCCTCATCACAATTATATATATTGATAAGATCATTAATCCTGTGTCATTGCCTTCTACTTTATGGCATCTCTTGTGCGCAGACTTTTTAATAATCTTTTCTTTACAATTTGGATTGTTCTGTTTGTAAACTGACGTGTACCTTTGGTATTTAGTCCTGTGATTGGCCAGGAATTAAAATGACATAGCATTCTGATTTCATATTTGATATGTATATTTAATACTTCATATGAATCATTCACTAAAATCAGTCTTTTTATTGTACATACTTTTTACCATTATCTTGGCCATAACCCTGGCATTCATAAATGTGTATGTGGATTTTTGAGTTTCTATTCTACTGCATTTTTTTTATTTATGTATTTAGTACAGGTTCTCACTGCGCAGCTCGGACTCGTGGTGATCCTCCTGTTTTCAGCCACCCAGTGCTGGGATTACAGGCATGCTTCGTCATGTCCGGACTCAGTCCTTGGCTCTGTGGCCCGGGAGCAGGGCTAGCATGGCCAGCGTGGCCTGTGGGATGAGGATTGAACTCTGGTCCATGTGCTTACCAAAGCAAGTGCGTAGTCTGCTGAGCTATCTCACTGGCCCTTCTATTGCATTTTTGTATTTGTTTACTCCCATGCCAAAATTACATTCTTCCAATGAACATTTCCTTGGGTCGATGTCTTCCATGCTCCCTTCCCAGGAAGTATCAGTGGCCTTAGCACTTCATTTGTCAGTGCACTTTAGAACCAGCTCACCTATTTTCACCAGAGAAAAGCTCATTGGAATGCAAAGGAGGATTTTATTTACTCTATATGCCAACTTCGAAAGATCAACATCATTAAAATATTCAGCATTCCAGTCCATGAACGTGTCTCATCCCTCCACATTTATTTAGATCTCTTCATGTATCACTCACTGGTTGGGTACTTTTTCCTCTAGAGAACTAACATATGTATTGAATTATGCAGAACTACTTTGGTTTTTTGATACTGATGGTATTTTTTTTTTTAAAAACCCTCACTGTTTCCTGTTTGATGATATTATGAACGTTTTCTCAATCTGTTCTGCAAGTAATTTAGAAAATACAGGAAGCAGGCCAGCCAGATAGCTCAGTGGATTAAAGCACTTGCTTAGGCGGGCACAGGAGTCAGAGGTTTCATCTCCGACAGGTTATGCTGGCCCCATCCTAGGTCACACTGAGATGGCCAGTGAGACGGGGATGGGGGCGCCCACCTGTGATTCCAGTGCTGAAAACAGGAGGATCACTATGGGTCTGATCTACTTGGTGAGACCCTGTAGACCCTGTATCAAATACAATAAATAAATAAAATACAGGAAGCTAAGAGGTAAATATATCAATACTGTCAGTTTCTATCACTCTGAATCCGTGTTGTCATTCTGTATACTTTTGGTTTCTTTGAAATCCTGTTCATCACACTCATGTCATCCTGTTGTACAGGAAGCAGAGAGGAATGGAAGGTGTGGTGTTGTGGCTTTGTAATAAAACTGTTAGGCAGAGAAGTGATAGAAATGGTGTCCTACGGGTTGTGCATCGTCATGCCACCGGCGGTCATAACTTGAGTCAAAAACAACGAAGTAGTGACATGGTTCCTCTTGGTACGACAGGGCCACTCTGGATGGCTGGGAATAGGGAGGTGAACTAGGAATTCTGCCCATCCTCTGGCCCTGGTGAGCCTTTGACTCATGCTTCTAGGAGCAGTCCTGGATAGTTTCTCCAACACACACACCAAGAGGAAATAAATCTTTAGCAATTTCCCTTTTGTTAAAGACAAATAAACTGAAAAAGCCAGTACATGCAGAGGATATTAACAGCAGCATTTCCTGAGTGCGTACTAAGCCATTTACATGTTCTGTCTCATTTAATCTCGCTGCCTTTGGGAATCATCTATGTCATTATCTCCAGCCTACTGCGGAGCGAACCAGGGCACAGAGAGATTCTGATCACCAGCCGGGATCACGCTGCACAGACCAACAGGGAGCGGCTGCCACCAGACCGTGTGGTCAAGCCAAGCTCTGGACCTCCCTGGCCTCAGGCGGGCATCTCAGTCGGTAGTAGAACGTGCTTTGGGACATGGAAAAGAGCACTGCCAGCTGAAGTTTCCCCTCCCAAAGAGGGGGCCGAGGAAAAGAGGGGTGCTGCATGCACATCCACAGAGAGCCAGACAAAGAAAGACCCGGATGAGCCAGAAGAAGGAGAAGGGGGCAGGGAGTGGCTGGGAAAAAGAGGGATTTCTGAGAAATGAAAATGTCATCACAGAATGAAAATATATGCTGCAGGCAATGCTTTACAGTGGAACTAATTGGAAGTTTAGATTTTTGCTACAGAACATTTCTACATGTCCAAAATTGTCTTTATCATACTTACATTATGAGAATACATTAAAATACATTATAAGAATACATTAAAAATTTTTCCATACCGTTTCCCCTTCTCTGAACGTATTTTAAGGTAGAAATCCAAAGACAGTTGTATAAATGTAAGCAGTTTATTTCTAAAAATGGAAAATGGAAAATTTGAAATATCCCAAACTAGAGGAATATTGAACATATTGTGGCCTATTTATGTGATAAAACATTTTATTTACATCAAAACATATTTACAAATAACATTTATTGGCACAGGGAAGTTATTACCGTAATGTTAAAAAATTCAGGAAGAAAAATTCCTACCTTTACTATGATTATAATGTGTGTGTGTGTGTGTGTGTGTGTGTGTGTGTGTGTGTGTGTACGTACTGGGCATACAACCACCTACTAAAGGCTACTTTGGAGTTCACAATTCTTTTCCCTCTTTCAAGTTCCTAGGAAGATATGCATATACTCATATCTTTACAGCCATGAGAAGGTTTGTAAGTGATTCGTGAGATTGATTCAGAGGTTTATAATTACATCTTTTAATGTATATTTCTGTTTCAACAGATGTCTCTGAAATAACACATCTGTTTTGAGACTTTTCCTTCAATTTTCCTATTCTTTACCCTTTTTTATCTACATGTGAGACCAAGAATTATTTCTAAGTTATTTCTTTGAGCTATTTCTTCTTGTCACAGTGGTGTGCTGCCTCTACTATTGCTTTTCTTCTTCTCTGTGACTGTGTCTCCCTTTGTAGCCACAAGCTTTCTGGCTCTTTCCTCCCTCCCTTCCTTCCTTCCCTTCCCTTCCCTTC
>PVKA01030500.1:0-27248 GCA_004027165.1 Ctenomys sociabilis | reverse complement strand
TAATTAATTAAAAATTAAATGTTTCAAAACAATTGAATTAAGAAAAAGTTTTCATGATAGTAAAGAAGTACTAAGAATAAAATAAGATAAATGCTGGAATAACAAATAAATGACCATCACTTCTGACAGTTTGGGGATAGGATATAGCACAAAGTTCTAGTGTGTTGTGGACATGGATAATGACCATAACACTCACTGGTGTCCAGGTGTCGCTTGTGGCACTGAGCTACAGCTATTTCCTTGAAATCCACCTTGTAATTGCACATGGAATTTTGACCTATAGGGCACAAGAGAAGTCCATTTGTAGAGTGTGCTGATGGAAATATTTTGCTGCTGTATACAAAAGAATAATTGAAAGACTACTATTGTATATCTCTTATTCTCCTGTGTTTATTTGCCCTATTTCGTGGGTTCTCGTTCATGGGGCTGTGGTCATTTTGCTCTCTCTCTAGAACATCATTTAGAAGTCTGTGTAGGCTTGGCTTTGTCATCATGAAATTCTTTAGTCGTTCTTGTCATGAAAGCATTTTACTTCTCCATTATATTTGAAAGAGAGTTTTGCAGGGTATATCAGTCTGGGTTTGAATTCGTTTTCTTGCAAGACATGAAGTACTTTGCTCCACACTCTTCTTGACTTGATAATTTGTGAAGAGAAATCTACCTAACGTTCTTCTGATTTCCTTTAAATGTGATCTGTTTCTTTTCTTTAGTGGCTTTTAATATACTGTTTTTGTCCTGAATTTCTGGGATCTTGATTATTATATGTCTGGGAGTGGTTTTAATTGGTTGATGTTATTTGGAGTTCTATATGCTTCGGTTACTGAATGTCAGATTGTTGCCCCATATTTGGGAAGATTTTTGCTATTACTCGTGTCCATATTCCTTTTATATCATTTGTATTGATTCCTTCCTTCTCACTGATGCCTATCAGTCTCACATTGTTCATCTTTGCATCATCTTGCAGGTGTTGAATTATGTTTTCCTGCATCCTAGTTGTTTGTAAGAGATCTTTGCTTACTTTTTCACTAGCTGCTATGGTGTCTTTAAGGTCAGAGTGTCTATTTTCACTTTCACTCAGATGGTTTTGCCAGCTTGTGATTGAGGTTTTAATTTCCTGTATATCACTTTGGATGTGTTTCATACATTCTATTTCTTTCCTATATTGTTTATTCAGGGGATCCATCATTTTTATATTCTGCTCTATTTTTTGGCAGTGTATTCTTTAGAAGCACTTAGTACTTCTTTGGTTATAGTTATTGCTACATTTTTTTTCTTCAGAAATTATTTCTGATCTGATGTCTTCTATACCTTTCTGCAGTTGTTTCTTTACTTCTAACGCTATTATTTCAGCGCTTTCAGGTGTGTGATTTCCAATTTTCTCTATGTTAGTGTCTTCTGCATTTGTACTTGGTGGACTCGGGCCTGAGACTTTTTTGGTCCTTCTCTTTGCCATTTTGCATATCACTGACTTTTGACCTTTGGTGTAGAGTTTAGAGTTACTACCTTAGCACCAGGTCCGGATCTAGGAAGTTCAGACTTCTCCAAGTGGGTGTGGCTTGGGTCTGGCTGCTGTGCTCCACTTCTTCTTGCTGCAGCCTTGCAGGTGAACCCTTTGTGGCACACTGGCAAGATGTTCTGCTCCTGAATCAGCTGGGTGGGTCTTGACTCTACCCTCTTTGCAGGGAGTTTTGCTGAAGGGTTCCATGCTGGGCCTGAGCTCTGGTCACTTCAGGATACAGCGGCCTGGGCAATCTCACTCATACACTGGGCCTTCACTCTGGGTCCAAAACCACAGCTTTCTAAGGAAAAAAAGTAATCAGAGGGAAAAAAGACATCAGAGAATGGGACGATATCCCCTCTTACTGGATAGACAAAACCAATATAGTAAACCTAGCCATATTTTCCAAATTGATATACAGATTTAATACAATCCCTAGTCAAAATTCCAACACAGAATTAAAGAAGGCAAAACAATAGCCTTTTCTTCACTTCCTGAGTTTTCTCAACTATGTTTGCAGTTGAAACAAAAATTATAACACTAGGAAAAAAATTGTAACACTATATTATGTTGCTCTTAATGTACGTATAATATTTAAGATATTGTAAATGAAGGAAGATTAAAAGATATAAAGGAAAACAAGATTTCTACACTAAAACTGATAACATATTAAAACCAGTAAATTGATGTTTTAGGCATAGAGATGGAGATGGAGGGCAATGGAACTCCTCCTCACCTTCCTCCTCTTCACCTCTTCTCCACTTCCCCTGTACCTAGGCCAACTCTCAGACATAAAAGGCATCTGGGACAGTCCAGGCAACAGCCCTGCTGCCAGGACTCCCCACATCCAGGGTCTAGGGCTGGTGAAGCAGCTGGCAGCTTGGGCATGCAGGGGTACTGCCCAATGGTCCGGCTAGCTGAGCAGTTGGCAGCCTTCACAGTTCTTTGTCTCTGGGAGAACACTATCTGCTATTATTCTCCTGAAGCTCCCTGGAAAGGCTGCAACATAAGCATTCAAATGGCAGCTTGTGACATGAACTCAGTAATCCCCCAAGAGCAGTATTTCTACCTGAAGGCCAGAGTGGCTGAGAGGCAGCAATAGCTGCTAGCCCTCGGGTCAGGCAAGGCTTTCCTGGCAGACAGTAGGACCCAGAAGAAGAAAGAATTTGCTGAACACTTGAAAACTCAAGGTCAGAACTAAGACTCGGCTATGACCTCCTTGTTCAGCAGGCAGATGAAACAAAAGAAGTGACCCCAATCCCTATGACTCAGTCTAAGGAGGGAATCAAGGTGGGAACACTGCTCAAGTCAGCCCCCAATACTGTCCTGAGGACTTTGGAAGGACACGTGCCAGCTCTAAGGCAGCCTTCTCCACTGAGGTGCTCTGCTGAACTCCCCCAAGGTCACTGCAGTGGGCCAAGCTCAAGTCAAGTTAAGTGAAACAGGCTTTTGTGCTGATTTCTAATTCAGTGGAAAGGCTAGTGGAGTTGAACAACTGTGGAAGCGGACCTTGAAATACAGCAGTAAGTGGTGATGAGGAAATCCAGATGAAAAATAAGAGCTTGGATTTGAAATCTTCAGGGATAGGCTGCAACATAAGAAAATCCAAAGGAAAACAGTCCAAGGTGAAATTTGGAAGAAAATGGAGAGGAAAGCTGAGAAATCTTGACAGCCATAGAAGATGGCCTTGGGCAGACTCCTAAGCAGCTCTCCGCAGTCCTCCTGGGAAGAAGACATGGACGTCTTCTCTGTTTGCTTTCATACCATGAATACCATACTTAGTGACATTCAACTTACAGAAAGCAGTGGCATTCCTACAGAAGCACACTTGGTATTGTATTATATTGTAGCTCCAGTACTGGATAAATTTGCCCCTAAGTGTTTGCTCCCATTCAAATGGATCTTGTTGGAAATATTTAAAAGTCTCTGGCTTTTAAATGGAATTATTGTTCATTTGTTTTTTGAAACAAGGTCTTACTATGCCGCTCAGACTGGTCTTAGGTTCACTATGTAGCTCAAGTGGTCTCTAGCTCACACCTTGATCCTCACTTACTCTGCAGGACAGATTTCTGTTCCTGTCTTCAATAAATGTAAAACCTAGTTACCTTTTGCCTGTTTCTTGACACTTATGTGTTCAGAACAAAAAGAACCTAGAAAGAATCCCTAGAAGGAGCTCACAGAAGTTCAGGATCTCAGCAACACTTGTTTTTGTTTTTGTTTTGTTTTGTTTTTGTTTGGTTGGGTTTTGGGGGGTTTTGTTTTTTGTTTCGTTTTGGTTTTTTGTGGTGCGAGGGATTGAACTTAGGACCCTGCACTTAGCGCTTATTCTACTGAGCTACCTCTCTGGCCCAATAATACTTGTTTATCTCTGGAAGTTTTGTTCACTCTGGTGGCCTCTTTCCCCAGCTCCCTGTGATGCCTGAAAATTAAATGGATTTTTCACAAAAATGAAAACTGAGAGGGCTGGCAAAATAGCTCAGGGCTGCTTAGGCAAGCACAGGGACCCGGGTTTGATCCCCAGAACCACCCCTGGGCACACTGAACCAGCTGCCAAGACCAGATGTAGTGGTGCATGCCCATAGTCCCAGCACTGGGGAGGCTAAGTAGGCGAATCACTAGAAATCTGAGCTATGTAGAGAGACCCTGTATTAAATAAAGAAAGAAATAATTTTTAATAAAGTAAATAAAACAAAATGATAGGGTTAAGCTTTAGCATATCAAAAAATTATATTAAGTATAAGTGGTTTAAATATAATGATCAAAAAGAGTTTAATTGGGATAGTAGATTTAAAAACAAGCCTCAACTATATACTGTCAACAAGAAACTCAATTAAAACTTCATGACATAGGATAAAGTAAAAGGAGACCAAAAGATATATTATACAGACATTAATCAAAAGAGAACAGAATGGGGCCTAGTGGTACATGCCTGTAGCCCCAGCACTCTGACTGAGGAAGAAGAATTCTCAGTTTGAAGACAATCTGGGCAATTTAGTGACTTAGTAAGACCCTGTCTCAAAAAAAAAACAAAAGCTGAGGGTATAGGTCTGTGTGAAGGCCCTTGGTTCAATCCCCAGTACAAAAAGTGAGGAAAAGTGGAATATGGGGTGGGCATCATTTTTTAATATCTGAAAAAAGTACAGAGTAAATAAAATTGCCAGAGATAAACAAATATCACTGGGGTCCTAAGCTTCTGTGAGCTCAATTTAGAGATTCTTTTTAGATTTGTTGTTGTTGTTCTGAACACAACAAATGTCAGGAAATGGACAAAAGGTAGCTAGGTTTTACATTTATTAAAGATAGGAAAAAAGGGGCCGGGGAGATGGCTGTGGAGCAAGCACTTCCCTGGAAAGGGCCTGAGTTCCATCGTGGGTTCTGCCAAAAAAAAAGATAGGAAAAGAGCTTCCACCACAGTGACCATCAAAGAACTATAGCCATGGCCACGGGCCCCAACAAGGGCCACAAGGTGACTAAGAATGTGAGCAAACTGAGGCATAACCGTTGTTGTGGACGCCTCACCAAACAAACCAAGTTGGTGTGGGACATGATCCAGGAGGTGTGCGGCTTCATCCACTACAAGCAGCATGCTATGGAGCTGTTCAAGGTCTCCAAGGACAAGTGTGCCCTCAAGTTCATCCAGAAAAGTGTGGGGATGCACATCCGTGCCAAGAGGAAGCGTGAGGAGCTGAGCAACATGCTGGCCACCATGAGGAAGGCAGCTGTCAACAAGGACTGAGCTCCTCTGGCGTAAAGCTTTGCAGAAAGTTAAAAAAAAAAAAAAAAGATAGTAAAAGAAATGTTCTGCAGAGTAAGTAAGGACTGATGAAAGGTAAGAGAAGAAGTACACTTTCTAAAATGAGAGCAGGCCACAGAAGAGAGAGCCACCGTGGCAGCTGTCTTTTGTATCCCCCATTTTGATGTCAGATCTGCGCCATCTTGTCCAAAACCTTGATGTCACACCAGAAAAAACAAAGGTAGCATTTTCTGATTGGACCCAGATGTAGTGCTTGGAACTGCTCTGCTGTGCACGTGTGTCCCTAACTAACACAGGCCATGCCACTCACCTAGCTGGCTACCACATCCTGACTGCCTGCCTCAGAAAGACATAGCACAATGCTAAGGAGGTCAGTTCACCAAGGATACATAGTAATCCTAGGTGAATATGCCCCAGAGTCGCTGCTAATAGAAGTGAAGGGAGAACTAGATAACTTCCCAACATTACCTGGAGAATCCAATATCAGCAAAGATATAGAAAAACTCAAAAGCACCATCAAGCAATAGCATTGATTTTTTTCTTATTTTTTAATTTTTGTTTTTATTAGTACATGTCTGCAGAACATAATGGTTCTATTAATCATGTAATAAAATTGATTTTTAGAAACAATTCCATCCAACAGCAGCAAAGCACTCACCCTTTATAGGCATTCACAGGACACGAACCACCATAGACCACAGTCTGTGTTATAAAAGAAATCTCAACAAATTTAAAAGAATTAAAACCCTAAAGAACTAGTTTTCCATGACAATGAAATCAAAATTGATCATGGAAAGATACCAAAAAGAATCTCCAAAAAATTGGAAACAACACAGTTCTAAATAACCCATAGATTAAAAGAAAAACTGCAGGGGAAATTGAAAAACACATACTAAATGAACATTGAATTATAACATATCACAATGGCGAGGGTACAACTAAAGCCATGCACCAGGAAGGTGTTAGCACCAAATGTTTCTTACGTGGAACAAATGAGATAAAGCCTCAAATCTATAGCTGAGTTTTCACTCCAAAAGCCTAGGGAAAACACAGCAAAATAAACTGAAACTGAGGAGAAAATAAAGAGGAGAAATAAATGAAATTGAAAACAAAAGAATAGTGAAAAATAAATGAAACAAAGTTATTTATTTGAAAGTTCAAGAGAAGTGACAAACAACTTCTAGCATGATTGATAAAAACAAGGAGAAGAAACAAATCACCATTATCAGTGGATATCATTAAGCCAGAAGGATAAGATGCATTAGGTACTACTTGGAAGCAACAGAAAGGATGGCTCAAGAAAGAATCCAGAAGGGGCTGTGGAATAAGCGCTCAGTGGAATAAGCACTTCCCAGGCAAGAGCAAGTGCCTGAGTTCGATCCCCGGTTCTGAAAAAAAAAAAAAAGAAAGAATCCAGAGACACAAAAGGTCACTTACCTGAACAGGATGAGTTTATTGATATTGTACACATAATTATGTGTGTATTATACATAATTTGAAAACAAAAATAAATAAAATACAAAAATTTCTTGGAAACAACTTTATCCTCACTAGAAAGAATAGAGAAAAAGGCCGCTTCCCAAAGATGCTCCATACTGACCTTTCTGTCCTCCAGTAACTGCCTTACACTGCCTTTCCCCAACCCACAAACATACACCGCATCATGTTTGAAATTTAGGCAGTAGGTTAATGAGGCTGCTCATTGCCAGCAAGGTCAGGCAATGAAGGAGTAAGATGAAGGAGTGGAAAACACCACGTGGCCATCACCCTCCACTCAGTCTGCAGCTACAAGGTCCCCTCCATTTGCTCCGTGTGTGCACATCTAGAAAAACTGGCCCTACCAGAGTGCTTTTTTTCTGTTAGTCATCCAGTTCCTCCTCTGTGTGAAATCCATCATGTATAAACCTGAAAGGGGGAGGGGAGGGGAGGAAAAGAGTGAGGTAGGACCCCCAGACTTCAATTCCCTGATGTTCTTCCTTGCCTCTCAAACTGTTTTTTCCTACTCTAGACCCTATCACAGAGAAAGACAGCCTCCTGCTCAGAACTTCACTGTAATTCCATTTCATTTGGAAATGACAAGGTCCAGTGGTAGTTAAGAGACTAAAATCAGTTTATAGTAGAAAGATGGCCCTGGCCTGGCCATGCCATTTCGAGTCAGGAGACATGTTTCAGTGCAGCTCCCAAGACCCTATCCTCAGTTATGCACTGTGAACTCAATCTCCTGGCACCCTGCCCATGAGCTCTCTCCACACCAGGATATTTATGTACTACAGTGAGTTGGAATTACCTGTGATTTTGGGTCTTAGGCACCCACCCCCGCCAGACTTTCAACTGTCCTGGTACCAGGAATCTGCAGCAGGGAAATTCCTATCTTATCATGGGAAACCCACCCAAAGAATCAGGCCTCACCAGACCTCTCCTTATCTCCTCTGTGAGGGAACAAGAATTATGGTGTCTTGTCAAGCAGGCTTTTCCAGTGGAATCAAGGGAAATGGTCAGTTTGCCCTCTGACCTTCTGGAAAAGTTGCTGCTGGGCTT
Organism: Ctenomys sociabilis; assembly: GCA_004027165.1. Taxonomy (NCBI): domain Eukaryota; kingdom Metazoa; phylum Chordata; class Mammalia; order Rodentia; family Ctenomyidae; genus Ctenomys; species Ctenomys sociabilis. The sequence continues at coordinate 19,458 of PVKA01030500.1, read as the reverse complement.
CTTTCTTGTCTAGTGAAAAATTCCAGCACAGAACTTCTAAAAGACAGATTGTAAGATGCTCTTTATGCCCTGTTCAGATCTTCAAAGCCTCAGGTCTAAGTTTTGGGCTTCAGAGAGTTCAGCTAGATCTACCAGTGAGCACCATGGGGCTTTGGGACCAGGGGATCATAGCTGCCTATCTGCGAATGTGAGCTACTGTCTCAAGGAGACTCCAGATGACCATGTCATCTTTCTGGAGATAAAGAAAAAATAACAGTGTTGGCAAAAAAAAGGAATCAGGCAAGACAAGTCCAGTTATTGAAAACCTATCATACTTGCTTCTATTTCTTCCCAAAGCCTCAAAACAGCCTCCACAGGGTATCATAGAGACAGATTTCTTGAAGTAGAAACCTTCACTTCTCAAATATTTGTTAGTATTTTGGCCACTTTTGTCATTATATGGAAGGTCAATGAAGTCAAGTTATCAGAAGAAAGCAGGAGAAAGGCATCTAAAACTATAATGGAATTATCTTCCACATGTGTTTCTAATATTCTGGGAGGAATAATGTCATCCAACTACACTTAGGTAACAGCATTGTAATCCAATGGTCCCAAAAGAAAATTTTTAAATGTGTGGCATTTCAGGAAAATCTATCAATGAAGAATATCACTTTTTATTTAAGAAGCCAATTTTGGTGACCAGAAATACAAAAGGGTCAACCCAAGAAGGAGCTAGTGAAGTAATGCAGTGGAGGTAGACATGGATAATAGAAAGAAGGAAGTAATGAAGGAAAGAAGGAAGGAAAGAAGGGAGAGAAAGAGAGAGAAACAGAGAGATAGAGAGACAGAGAAACAGAGAGAAGAGAACTAAGCAGATGTTTGAGAGCTCAAACTGCACTGATGTTCAGCTACCTGGATCATCCAACAGGGTACAACTTAAAAGTTCGATTCTAATATAAGCAAGAGAATGGAAAACAGGCACTCAGAGAAATATTTGTATACACATATTTACAAGAATCAAAAGGTACAAATGACTCAGACATCCATCAAGTAACTAAACACCATGTGTGGATGGGTCACACATGCAGAGGTACAACACAGAGGTGGGAGTGAGGGAGTGACACCAATGTGACCTACAGCCAGGTCCCCTGGCTGGGAAGTACTGCGGGCACTCCAAGAGAAAAACCCTTGCACAAAAGTCTCGGTGCCAATCACTGCTATGTCTAAATATGTTGTGTAACTCTAGCAAGAGAACATTAAATTAATATAAGAGGGCTAGAGTGATATTTGCAAATAGCAGTGGACATGGTGAAGTTTATTAAATGTTAGTTAAAGGTTGTTTATTTCTTTTTTTATTTTATTGAAGAACAAATAGCAATGAGACAGTTTCAAATCAAATTAGTAGGACATTCAATAATTAATACATTTCATATTGTTTTCATAGTGATTTTTTTATTGTACAAAGTGCATACATGATATTCTATTTAGAGCACATGCCTCTAACAAATGAATTAAGAGAATGCAGCTGTATACTTATTTTTTTTTTTTTTTTTTTTTTGTCTTTTTGAGACAGGGCCTCACTATGCAGTTCAGGCTGGCCTTAAGTTCACTTTGTAGCTCAAGCTGGTCTCAAACTCACAACAATCCTCCTGCCTCAGCCTCCTGAGTCCTGGGATTACAGGCCTGTGCCACCACACCCAGCTCTTATCTTTTTCTTAAAGCTGAATTATAGCACAGTTTCAATAATTAATACTTTTTACATTGTTATTTTCCTAGTGGTTATCCACAGTACAAGCAGCAGACAGGATATCCCATCCAAACACTATTAGTGCAAATCTTTCTTCTCGTAGAATTATGCAAAAGTACTGCATATTTATCCTAACCATACTGTTTATACAAACACAGAATAGTTCTTCCTTTGTGTCTCCCTTTTTTCGTTTAGTCCTATCAAAGATGGGTATTCTACTGTCATTCAATTATATTTTTTTTTTATTTTTTTGCAGGACCAGGTATTGAACTCAGGCTCTTGCGCTTGCCAGGGAAGCGCTTATTCCACTGAGCCGTCTCCCCACCCCTCAATTATTATAGGTGCTTGAATTCAGCAAAACACTCCAACACAGTCCAGAAGTCCACAATATTAGTAGGTTATCTGAAGAAGTTGTTGACTAGAGCCATTTACAGCTCAGCTTATTATTATGGCCTTATTTTATATACCTCATTTTTATACTTCTCTGTTGGATGGTTAAGACTGACATAAAGCAAAACCTATATAACAAAAAAATGTAGCTTTTGTACCTTGAGATCCGCAATCTAGTAGTGAGACTCAACACCCTGTACACCCTTCCCTAAAATATATATAAAAAAAAGTAGACTTTACAGAACAAGACTGAAAAAATAACTAGTTGTTTCTTTTGAGAAACCACCCCAGAGCCTTCCATATGCATTTATGTAATGTAAAAGTGCTGCACGGATGCCACAAAACATGAAAGGTCTGATGGTCACCGCAGGAGGACATTCCTAGACCAGGGGTGTCACTAGAGGGCCCCAATTTACTCCCCTAATCTTTCTGGATTTGTTCGGTTTGGTTTGGTATTTGTTTATTTGTTTGGTGGTACCAGGGTCAGACTCAGGACCTTACATTTGTCAAGCAAACACTCCACTGAGTTATCTCCCCAGCCCCTATTTTTGGTTTTGACTTGTTACTTTTTTAATCTTTTGTTTATTTGGTACAAGGTCTCACTAAACAGTTCAGACTCATAATGATCCTCTTCTCTCAGCCTCCCAGCACTGGGATTATAGGCATGTACCACCATACCTGGTTTTGGTGGCCAGCACAGCATGCCCAGGGTTCCAGGTCCATCATGGCATGCATGTGATACTGGGATTTGAAGCTGGGTCCTTGCACTTGCCAGGCAGGTGCTTAGACCACCGAACTATCTCCACGGCCCTGCTTTTGACTTTGAGGCAGTAAAACCGCAACAGAATGTCCACATCATACCTCATTCACTGGTGTTCTTGTGTACAACAAGACCATATGAGAAGGACTGGTAGCCACCTCTCCCCAAAGCACAAGTCACCAGGGCAAATTACCAGAGCTCAATAGGCCCCTAAATAGTTCAGGCTAAAGAGCATCAGGGTCGGGATAGGTGAAACAAGCTCCAAACAGTGGCCCATGGAACACACAATGAACATACGAAGTACTCATAATCAACTAAAAGAAAATCAGAATGTCAGATGCAAGGATTGTAGAAGTGCCATACAGAATGGAAGGAATATGTACGCAGCAACAATTCTGATGAGGAAAGAGGCAGCTCAGGAGCCTAAGAACAGAGGTCAAGCCAGGGCACATGGCTTCATTCAATAGCAAAAGAGACTCCCTCCAGGGAAACATGGCCTTTGTATCCAAGATGGCATTTCAGCAGAAGAGAAGAAAGGAATAATCTAAAATTTTCATCTGCCAGTTACCGACATGTCCTTTTCTCATCAAAAACACATGTCGCTATAAACATGGACGCACACTGCGGCATACTTTGTCATAGCTAAATCTTGCAAATAACCCAAATGGCCATCAACTGAGGAATGGATAAAGATGTGGCACTACTCAACCATAGAGGATAAACTTGAAACTTTTGTAGGTCAGTGGATCCAACCTGAGCCCACACCCAAAAAGTGAAATAAATCAGACTCGCTTGTGTAAACATGGTGTTGCCTCACTGGTGTGAGAAACTAAACAAGTAAATAAGGTCTAAGATGTACCATAGATATTATGAAATGGGAAGAAACAGTCCAAATGGAAAAAGGCTCTAGGATAGTAGGGAGGGGAAGGAAGGAAGGAAGAAAAAAGTGCAGGTCACTTATGCTATTAGTGTCTCTTAGCTCACTGAAAAGAACAGTTTGTGCTAATATCAATTACAGAAATGTAAATATCCATGTCTTATACTTTAAAAATAGCAATATGCAGGGCCGGTCAAATAGCTCAGTAGATTAAAGCACCTATAAGCAGGTGCAGGGGCCAGGGGTCAATCCCCAGGCCTGCCCTGCCAGCCCCACACCCACAGCACACTGAGACAGCAACTGAGACTGCGTGTGGTGGCGTGCAACTGTAATCCTAGTTCTTGAGAGGCTGTAAACAGAAAGATCACTACGAGTCCAATCTAGTAGTGAGACCCTGAACACCCTGTAGACCCTTCCCTAAAATACAAAAAAAAAAGCAATATACAATGTATTAACTATTGTTATTCTCCTGTTATTTTACCTTTTTTCTATAAAGTAAAATAAAACCTGTTTTTCCTATTTTCTATATAATGTCTCTGATTGAATCAGAATGGCACAGCAGTGACTGAGTGGTACCCAAATCCCATATGTTGTCACCACTGCCTATCTTAATTATTTTCCTCAGAGCTAGAAAATAACCCAAAAGGAAAAGAAGTCATTTGGCTTGTGTTTCAGAAATTCCAGTCTTTGTATGGTCAGCTGGCTCCAGGAAAAAGGGGCACGACAGGAGGGTTTGGCTCACCTCGTGCCATCCAAGAAGCAATAGAGAGGAAAGAAGTGCAGAGTTGCAACCTTCCAAGCCAGGCCTCAACGAGCTGCCTCCTCTGACCAGAGCCACACCAAACAGAAAGTAAGTTCTAAGCACCCCTAATCCAGTCACCCTCCAAACACATGAGGCTCTGGGCAACATTTAGATCTAAACCATAACACTGTCTTTGAAGTATTAATGGACAATCTGGATGATTTCCACTTAAGCCCTTAATGTTCAACTTCAGAATCTTCAGACAGATTAAGATTCATCTTCATTCCATTCTGTTATGCCACAGCCAGGACAAGCACAACCCTGGCCAAGCATGTGCAAAATAAGGATTGCCATGGAGCTCATTGCAAGACCACTGGGTTCTTCAGAAATAGCAGCAAATGACCAAATCAAGGCCCAGGCAAATCCAGCAACCCTGGTCACCTTCCCTGCTTGCATCCAAGTTAGCAGGGAAGCTGCTCTGTGGAGTTCATAAGGTCTCCTGGGCTTACCCTGCTGTGAGAAAGCCTCATTGTCATTTGCTGTGAAAGGATGGTTTATGTGTCTCTCTTCTTTCTCTAGTCCAGTAAAGCAACACAGGCCAACTTGGCTGGACCTCTGCCTTGGGCACGGAGGAATCTCCTGCTCCATGATGTTAAAATATCACTGCAGTCTCAGGGTCTCTTGTCATGGAGAAAAATTTTTACTTTAAAAATATTTTTAAAACTCATTCTTCTGATAAATGTTCTTTGTCTTCCCCTTCTGACACACAGCACACTGGAATGGAAGCATTTTAGTAAAACCTGTGGGGAAATCTGGATACCTGCTGAAGACGGGTAACTCCAAAATGTCTGAGTTTGTCAGAGTAAAATATTTCAAAGGAACTTTCACTTCAACAAAAAAAATACCTCCAATCTACTACATAAAGACATCTCTGAAATCAAAAAGGTAGTATTGATTTGAGTCCTAATAAACTATTACTTTTTTCATAATTTAGAAAGTAGTGAATTTGATTGTTTATAGCACATATCAAGAATATAAAAATATTAATATAAGCATGCAATGTCATATAACACCTGAAAAAAAAAACCTTATGTAGATCAAAGTTACATTTATTGTTCTTCACTTTAAAAATTGGGTGTTTTGGCTGGGGTCGTAGCCCGGGGCAGAGTGCTCCCATGCATGCAACCCCAGGATTCATCCTTGGCACCAAACAAACAATATATAAATATATATATATATATTTAAAGGAATTAACAAAATAGTTAACCAAAATGAGGTTCACCAGCATCCCATTCAGAAACCTGTCCCAAAGGCATGTGCATCATTTCCAGACACGGCCACAAGTAGAATTATCCCAGAGTGGTACAGATGACTGAAAGTAACTGAAACTATGACCCAAACTTTAATTGATTTTTCAGTCAGTTCCCATCACTAAAATAGGGCTGACCTCAGAAGCAAAGAGCAAAACCACGCAGCCCTCTCCTCCATTATTTCAGCAGAACCTTCTTTATCATCTCTCTTCCTTCCTACAGCAAATGAGAAATTGTAAACAGTCACTCAGGGATGTAAATCAGAGCTGAGAATTTCCCCAGCTTAAATCTTGAAAGTGCAATTCCAGAATTCACAAGGACTTAGGAAACCAAACAATGCAGACTTGCTAGGCACATGCTCCTCCTAGTGACTGAACTGGGGAAAGTAAAAAATAAAATTTTCCAATGTTGCATTCTTTAAATGTTTAATAGTGTGAAGAAGAGGCCAACACTAGCCTTCAAATAAATTCCCATACAGATTCTCCTCCTAGGAGACCACCCACCACCTCACAGATTGCCTGTATGTTCTTTGTAATGTGCAGTACACTCTGTCCTGTCTAGGTCTTCAGCTTGTAAAAGGCCCCTAAAGGATTTGTTCTGCTTTTTGTTTGGCAGATGACATTTCAGAAGGCTTCTGCGCATGGACAGTGCTTATGAATAACAATTCCAGCAGACTTCAGTATGCATGGAGACTTTAGTGTCCTGTCTCAGAGAAGGCTTTGGGTCCATCGGCCACTGCAATCTCCTTATCAAAATTAGCTTTATCTTATTTTGTTTTATTTTATTTATAATGTATGTGGTACAGGGTCTCACTACACAGCATGGACTCACAGTGGTCTTCCTGTTTTCAACCTCCCCAGCACTGGGATTACAGTCAGTGGCCAGCTCAGCAAACCTGCGGGGGTAGGCCAGCACAACATGTGGTGCCAGAAATCGAACCCCAGACCCCATGTTTGCCTAAGCAGGCACTTAGTCTGCTAAGCTATCTCACCAGCCCTTGCTATCCCACCAACCCTTATCTTCATTTTAAAACCATATTTTTGGGCCAGGGTGTATAGGCCAGGGTCAGAGGCACAGAGCCAGCCTAATTCCTAGTACCAATAAATAATTAAATAAATCCAGATTTCTTGTGATTCCCAATAAAAAACGAGATCAAGATGAGTTCTAAGAAATACACCAATATTTTTCTCAAAATAAGCAGCATGGGGGACATGACTCTCCACAAGGCCCCAGCCACACTGTGCCTGAGGCCTGCCAGGAGCTGAGGCCAACATCTGTGGGAAACTGCTCTGGTGACAAGTTCCCTCCTCAGCCCATGAGAAGGACCCTCTCACAACACACAGCCAGAAGTCAAATCCCAGTGTTGTATGAATTAATCTTAATCTTTGGCCACTGTCAAGCAGAAAATACACTCATGAGTTCTGGAATGGTCTATTGTGTTCCAGGGTCCTTATACTTCTTAGATACCCTAGTCTTGGGGGTAAATACACACACACACACACACACACACACACACACACACACACACACACACACACACACCCTGGTCTCCTCCCTGCTCCTCTTCTGCAGGGCCCTACCCAGCTTCTCAGGTTCAGGCCCATCAGGCCTCATCTTCAAAAACAAAACCTACTGAGGCTCTCACTGCTGCTCTGAGTTTTCCTTTTTTTTCACAGTACTCACAATGGGTTGTACAGTAGACCACGGCTTAGATCTCAATGTGTTTATGAATGGTTGTCCCTAGTGAGACTGTCCCTGGTGTGCCTGTGCACTGCCACCTGCTTCCACCCTGAGAACAGTCTAATTCACAATAGTCTAGTTACTTCCTTAAAGACTATTTCAAGAACACAAATGGGAAGTGTTCTTGAGTTATATCTGCTTTATTTTCTAATAAGCATATTACAGATCAAGCTGATACAGGATGTCCATCTTCCCCAAAAAGAAACCACCAAGCTTTCTCTCTGTCACTCACCCTAGACATAGTCCGGTATGTTTGCTACATGTGTACAGTGGCAAACACTCAGTATTATGTTACTCTGTATGTTCTAAAGTTTTACACAAATATCAGAATATGTATCTCTACAAGCTGTACTTTTCCTTTAGATTTAAGATATACCCATGATGATGCGTTTACCTCTAGTTTATTTATTTTTACTTCTGTACTATATTCTATTGTGTAAATATCCCACAAGAAGTTCTATGACTTTACACATTCCAGAGTACGTCTCTTGCATGTTATAGGAGTTGCAGCATTCTCCCACTTTTTGGGTTGACTTTTCCACACTTATGGTGACTTTGCTGTAAAGGACTTTCTCTACTTTAATATAGTGAAATTTACCATTCTCTTCCTTTATGACTTGGGCTTTTTGCATATTAAGATATTTTAATGTATCCCTGTCATTTGTTTTAAAAAGTGTTTCTGCGTTTCCTAAGATATCTTAACCAAGTACCACAGGCTCCTGAGTGACAGCTTAGATCAAAAATATTCCCCCAAAGACCCATGTGTTGGGTCCTCAGCTTGGCATTAGTGGAAGGCAGTGGACCTGCTCCAAGACGGGGCCTAAAGGAAGGAATTAGGTGGAGGTCGTTCCTTTGAAGGGAATACTGAGAACAGAGCCCCTTCTTCCCTGCTCTTTCATTTCCCAGGCACCATGAAAGGAGCCACTTTGCTCTACTGAGTGCAGTAGGACAACTAAAAAATTCTTTCTTGGGGGCTGGAGAGATAGCTCAGTAGAATAAGTGCTTCCCTGGCAAGTGCAAGGGCCTGAGTTCAATCCCCAGTCCCACCAAAAAAAGAAAAAATTCTTTATTTTCTGCCTTCTTCAAGTTTAGATATTACTCTTCTGTCCTCAGCCACAGATTCAGACAAAAACTATCCCATCATCTTTCTTTTCAGCCTTCCAACAGCAAATCAGGGGATTTCTCAGCTACCATAATCCTATAGTACATACATACATGTTTCCTGATAGTTCTATTTATCTGGAGAACAAAGACTAACAGGACACAAAGGATAGGGGTTTTTTTGTTTTGTTTGTTTTTGTTTTTGTTTTTTGGTACTGGGGATTGAACTCAGGACCTTGTGCTTGTCAGGCAAGCACTTAGGCTGCTGAGCTGTCTCCCCAGCCAAAGGATAGTTTTTATTACTACTTCAAATACCTCTTTCCTCAGCCTATACTTAAAAAGACAAGAAACGCTAGGTGTCAAATGAAATATTGGAGTTGAAGGGCTGAAAATTTTCTTAATATCAATCTTCACTGTTAGTATCTACCACTCCTAGCTACCTAGTACTCCACCAAGGACATCCTCAGTTTGTCCTACTGTGCCCTCCAACCAGAGTACAGAAAACACATGCTTCCTGGAGCACTCCCCAGAACACAAAAGTGACATTCACACACTGCTGCACAAAGCCAATGCTGCTGAACAATGGCCACTGTGAAGAACTTGGTCTCTTGGGACACACCTGCACATTCCCTAAGGAGCAGGAAGAACAGTAATGAGGGACATGTTTGTGAGCACATGCAAGCCATCTCTCATAGGACCTCCAAAACTAACAGGAAAAGGAGTACTTTGCACAGGGGGTGAGGAATGATCTACAGGTATGGGAAGTCAGCCACCTTGTTGACAAGCTTGCTAATATAAAAGAGAGTGTCACCATGACCAACAGTGTTTGCCTGCACAGCACAGCAGTTCCTGGGAAAGGCACCCTTCCCCATCCTCTATCCGTATGATCGGGGGCTGGCCAATCCCACCCCCCAGTTCAGGGTAAATATGTGACCAATAAGAACCATATACGATTTGCCTTTCAGATGGGAATGCAGCCCAAAGCTGAACAAGCATTGGCCCCAGGATGCTCCAGAGACAACTAGGAAAAAACCTGGGTCTATAAGCAGATGAGACCTACCATACAGCGCCTTCACACTGTGGATGGGAGGTGGTGTGGGGAAAATGAAAGTCCACCTGAAAAGGTGCCAGCCTGAGCTAAAGATATAAGCAACACAACCAGTCCTGAGCAGCTGATTCATGTTCCAGCGGCTTGTGAGGTAAAACAACCGAAATGCAATTCAGTCCAGCAAGGACATGAACACCCTTGCTCCTAGTCAAAGCTACTGGTAAGACTACAAGGTAAGACTACAGGGGGATCAGCAGATGTGACACGTTAACCACACATCGCTGATGGAGCAGGAATTGGACAAGGTCTCCACCACCTCTATCTCTTCAGTCCATCTCAGTGTGAGGTTTACAAGGAAAGGAAAGACCACAGGAAAGGAAGAGAAACATTTACCTGTGGGCAAACACCTAGTATTTCTAAATTATGAGATACAATGCAAGAAATACACATACATACATATACATACATACATACATCCGTACATTATTGAGTCTAGAAGAAACACTTTAATGTACATACTACAAATGGATTAATATCTAAAACTTTTTAAGTACTTTCTATCAAATCAATAAGGAAAAAGATCCCCCCATAAAAGAAATTCCATGAAAAGCCCAAGTGAGTCATAAACATAGGAAAAAAGAGTTCAGCATTACCAGTTACTATCAAAATACAGATTGAATAATGAGATGCAAGTTTTCACATTCATGCTCTCTCCCAAAAATCTGCAGAGACATTCATAAAGATTCTTGGCTGCATTGTAATACCAAAAATGAAATGTCAACCTGAATTTGTATAGGGCTAAAATGATTATAATGCATCCACTAGGGCTGGCAAGATAGGTCAGCAGACTAAGCGCCTGCTTAGGCAAGTACAGGAACTGGGGTTCAATTCCCCATATCACACGCCATGCCAGCCCCACCTGCAGGCACACTGAGTCAGCCACTGAGTCCAGGCATGGTGGTGGACACCTATAATCCCAGTGCTGGGGAGGCTGAAAACTGGAGAATCACTAGGAGTCTGATCTGGGTAGTGAGACCCTTACCAAATACATTAAAAATAAATAAATAATGCATCCATTTAGAAGAATAAAATGGATATATGTATGATTATGTGGATAGGCTAGTAAAACACATTGATTTTTTAAGACATCAAACATTATGTATAAAATAAATCAATTTACTTTTGAAAATACACAAACAAAAAAAATGAACCTTCTCCAACTCCCTAAGGACTGCAAGTTTTGTTTTTGTTTTAAAGTATGCAATGGCATTTAGAAGCCATTTACTAATACCTAATAATGGATTCCCTAAACTGAGTCAAATGTCTGGATGAGTGTCTGGGTTAAAATTGGGACTTCAGAACATGATTAAATTACTTGAATTTTTTTTTTTTCCTTGGGAAAAAATAGTGCTAAAATTGCTTTTAATTCTTTTAAATCCCCTCCAGCCATAGAATTTAACACATGTAGCCATCTTTGTTTTGTGTTTAATTATCTGCATCCTCCTTACTCCCACACCCAAAATTATTGACTTCACTGAGTATTTGTCCCTATTTGGAAGAAATAAGACTTCTTAGCAAGGCCTGAGGGAAAAAACATTTGAGAAGGCATTTCAAAACAATCATTGCAAAAAAGTATTGCAACAATGCTCAAGAAATCCTTGGGTCATCACATTGGTTTTAAGGCTATGTGGTGTTTGGTTGCAACCCACATTGAAAACAAAATGGTGCCCACGAGCTATCAGTCTAGTAGTGTGGAGTCACCTTGCTCAGCCGCATCTTACTCTTCACAGCACTCAGAATCAAGGTCTCAAGTAGCTGACCCTGATTCCACCTGTTAGCTTTGCTGAGAGCCACAGCTTCAGCTGAGAGCCAGAACCTGCCACATGCCTGTACCTTACAACCTGGGCCTGTGCTGTCCCGTGGATGTGCCATATAATTTGCAGCAAGGTATTCATTCCCATGGCCTTCTGGCATCCAATCTGCCTCGGTCTCCTCCCGGATCACCTCCTCTCACACTGCCCCTCAACTCACTCTGCTCCTTCACAGGAAATACAAGTCAATCGGTCTACACAGTTAACATTTTCTGAATTCATTTATTACTTCTAATAATTGTATGTATGTGTTTTATGGTTTACAGCTAGGCGTCCCCCAATGTTGGAAGGTGATTGGATCATGGAGGCTTATACTCCCAAACAGATTCACTGATAAGGTTGTAGCTGACTGTCTGGAGGTGAGGACTGGTTAGTGGTGGGCCACTAGGAACAGGGCCAAATGGGTAGCTTGCCCTCCCCAGCTCCTCCCTTGTCTTTCTGCCTCCTGGCCACCATGACCTGAGCAGTTTCCCTCTGTCTCAGGCCCTTCCATCACACCATTTCTGCATTTGAGTCTACCAACAGGGAGTGAGACTTCTGAATATGAGCTTAAGTAAACTTCAAATTGTGGGTCTCAGGTATCATGTTCCAGTGATGACTAAGACCATGTGTGTATGTAAACAGATTGCTTAGAATCTGTTGTACACACTTGTTACAACATCTGTGAATAGTTGTATTTCCTTTTCAATTTGAATGCCTTTATTTCTTCCCTAATTGCCCTGGCTAAATCCTCTATAAGACCATGAGCACCAGATGCAGTGAAAACAAACATCCTTGCTTTTTCTACATTCTTGGGATAAGCTTTTCTTTCAGTCTTTCACAACTAAGCATAATGCTTGATATGAGGTTTTCATAGATGCCCTTATCAGACTAATAACATTCCCTTCTATTCTCGTTTGTTGTTTTTGTCATGAAAGAAGGTTGGATTTTGCCAAATGTTTCTCCTGTGTCTAATGAAATGATCTGTGAGTTTTGTCTGTCCTACTGCTTGGCATATTACATTGGTTGACTTTTCTACATTAAACTAGACATATATCTGGAATAAGTCTCATTTAATCATGGTACATAATCATGTTTGTTGGATTTAGTTTGCCAGTATTTTGCTTATAGTTCTGTATTTGCATTCACAAGAGACATCAGACTACAATGTTCTTGTAATATCTTTGTCTGCTTTTAGTAACAAGGTAATTGAAAATAATCTCTCTAGGCTGGGAAGATATACCTCAGTGGCATAAGCACCTGCCTGGAAAGCACAAGGTCTTGAGTTTGACCCCCAGTATCACAAAAAGAGAAAATATTCTTTCCCCTTTTTTGGAATAGAAGAGTTTGCAAGAAAGTGGTGTGAATTCTATGTAAAGGTCTCATAGAATTCAGGAGTGAAGCTCTCTGGGCTTTATTTCAATAAATATTTATTCAATCTCTTTACTTGCCATAAGTTTATTCAGATTTTTTTAATTCTTCTTCAGTAAATTCTGTCCACTCATGTCTTCCTAGGAATTTGTCTGGGTTAGACACAGCATTGGCAGAGGATTCCTTTGTAATCCATTTTCTCTACAATCAATGAATCAATGTCTCTGTGTGTCCCTGTGTGTGTGCATGTGTGTCAGTGTGCATGATACTGGATACTGAACCCAACGCCCTCATCCCTTTTTATATTTCTGAGACAGGATCTCAGTCCCTTCTCAGAAGGGGAAAGCCCTGAGGAAGAACTGTCATTTTTCCTTAGGAATGGCATTTCCTCATTCAAAGGCAATGGGAAGCACCTGCAAGCAGGCACAGGGGCCAGCAGTTCAATCCCCAGGCCTGCCGTGCCAGTCCCATCCCCAGGGCACACTGAGAGGCAATTGAGACCGGGCACAGTGGCACTTGCCTGTAATCCCAGCTCTTGGGAGGCAGTAAACAGGTGGATCACTACAAGCCTAATCTAGTAGTAGTGAGACCCTAACACCCTGTAGACCCTTCCCTAAAAATACAGGGAAAAAAAAAAAAAGGCAATGGGAATGGGAAATCTGGAACCTGAAAGGACTGTATATGGCACCTGCCACAAGAGGACTGGAAGCACAGCCTCATTAACGAGGCAAAGGTGTGGTATCATCCTCTATTCTACTTAAGCTTCACTACAGGGAGAGTGGGAGCCCCCCACTCTGTATAGCAAGAGTACTGCAAGACCCCAGAAGGCCATGACTGTGAGTAAACATGTCCCCAAGAAGCTAAAGGTTTTTGCAGGCCTCTTATTTGATTCAATGTTGCTTTCAGTTGGGAAATAGGCTAAGAGGTCTTCCCTACTCATATTGCTGAATCTGCCCTCCCAAGTATGCCCTAAACTATGCAGCCAGAAGGTCTGACATAGTCCCCAAAGGTGAAATCTGCCTTGCCACTTGCTGGAATTTGAGAACTCCCCCAATTTTGCTAGTAAATCTCCTTTAAGGTAGAGGAGTTGGCTTAAAAATACTTTTTTTTTTTTTTTTTTTTTTTTTTTGGTGGAATTAGGGATTAAACTCAGGCCCTTGCGCTTGCCAGGGAATGCTTATTCCACTGAGCCATCTCCCCGGCCCTAAGGTAGAGGAGTTGGACAGCAGCACACAATTTAAAGTTCCTGGCTAACATGTGCCCTTCACATTGACATGTTAAACAGGAGTAAAGCAGCTCTGACTTGGGACCTCCTAGAACCCAACCAATTGTGGATTTCTATCTAGACAAGGGTTTCTCAAGAAAGATGTTAAAACAGAGTGCCCCACTTTTGTCTTGCCAATATGGATGGCCCTGATTCTGACTTTTGCCCTTGTCTAGATTCCAACTGTTTAACATAGCAAAGACCGCACCCAGCAATGTTGTCATAGAGGTCTGGTGACCCATCTGAAGTTTTATAATTTGTGCCAAATACCTGGGGCTAACTGACTAATGAAGTCGCATCAGTGCCTATCCCTCCCTGAAAGGTGGATCTACATTTGTGTATTTATGAAAAGCTTCAACTAATCCACTATAAAAAAAAAAAAAAAGCTAATTTTTTTCCTTTGTCCTGTATGACTTTTCTTAACCTTTCATTAATTAACACAATTCTTCAAGCATCTTCTGATTTCCATGGTAAGAGTATTTATCTCATCAGACCTCATTTCTAGACCACCACTAATGGTATAGTTCAAGCTTGGTTTTATCAGAAGCACAACAAACTCCCTGGGTGCTTTTTTCTCTCACTGCAGTTTATTGCTGTGTATCATCTAGCCTCTTCTAGGATTCTTTATTTTTCATCTGGATTATAGAAAATGGTCACAAAAAGCTGTAAATCTTGATAAGAGGTCAAAAGCAAGGGTCAAAATTTGAAACGTATCTACAAATCCACTAGAATACTCTGGAAGTTGGCCTAGCCATTCTTCCTAGTGCTGGATGTCTGCCACCAAAAAAGGAACCTGGCCTTAAGTAGCTCCCTCTGATTCTGGGACCACTTCTAGAGGTAAAAAGAGTTGTATATTAGAGGAGTAAGAAGCTCCTCTTGAATTACATCCTGCAGGACTTAGCACAAGGGGACTGAGGAATACCACGTCCCTCTGAGGCCCTAACTCTAGTGAAGTTCCTGAGTCACCTGAAGGCTGATTTACTGACCCAAGGATTAGGGGGGAGGTCAAGGCCATCACCCAGTGTGATTTTCCAGTCAAGAGAGACCCACATGCCCGAAGCATCAATTATATCAACATCCTCAGCCTCAGAGGCCTCTATGTGCTACAGTTTGGGGAACTTTGAAAGCCTGAACATTAAGAGGTTTCCCATCACCTTCTTTCCCTTTTGCAGAAAAAAATCTAACAATAACAGCATCATAATTTAGACTGCCATTTGGTACCCATCTCTCAGAATTTCTTATTCAAACTGAACCCAAACAGTATTGCAATAGTAGACAAGCTGTTCTTTTTTCAGATTATCAGGCTCAAATTGCTCCCAATGTTGGAGGACATAGCCCAACAATGAGGATGCTGGAACTTTGCAAAGTGTTTGTCCTGTGCATCATGGGGCCTATGGAGAGAGAAGACTCAGTTTGGGATCCTTCAGAGCTCATCCCCTGCAGAACATGGAAACCCACTGGGTGATAAGTACTTGAGGCTGAAGTACTAGGCAGATGTCTCTACCCAAAACTTGTGCCTCCTTTATTTTTTGCTTACAACCCTTTATACCCAGGGGCCCACTACAACTCCTTAGAGAGAAGGATGGAGTCCCTTGGGCTTCCGGCTGGCTTCACCAAATTGCTAGCAGAGTATCAGGGTGGACTCTTCCTGGGATCCCTTTCCAAGCTCTTATTGGCCTGTCCAAAGAACTGGACAAGAGAAAAACATAGCAAGAGTGTACATTCGTTAAAGGTAAGAAAGGAAGAGAGAACATGCTCTGAAAAGTACTCTTACAGAGTGAGTGTAGGCCAACTAAGTAGGAAAAGAAACATTCTGCAAACAGCAAGTCACTGAGAAAGAAGGCTACAGTCACAGGATAATGGCTGCCATCTTTAAATCCCCGTTCTGACATAAAGTCTAGACCATGTTATCAAAAATCTACAGAAGTTCCTGTAGCCAGGCTGAAGCCTCTGCTGTGACTGCGTCAAAGGTCAACCCTTCCTTCTGCTGTGGTGTAGATGCTTTGCCACTGGGCCTCACTACTCAGCAAACCCTTTGATAACAGAAGTTTCTATGGCCAAGGAAAGACAGGAAGGAGCTGACAGTAAGTTCTGAAGCAAGGTCCACCTGCTGTGGCAGACAGTGATCCGTTCTGGGGGAAAAAAATGACCCTTGGTGCACTATGACCCCTGTAGTGACAGTGTGTGATCCTAGCCAACCACATGACTATGAACCAGAACTACCATGATGGGTAGGAACTGTGGGGGTGGCACAAAGTGAGAGACTGCTGGATCACAGACCACACTCACCATAAAACTCAAACATCTACACAGATGGGACAAGTTGGCCCTGGATTTCAGCTAGTCAGGCAGCAGTGACCTTCATGCCAGTACTTTGGGTGCATAAGGGAAATAGATAGTGGCCACAGTGAGTTGTGGTGGCCAAAAGCATGGGCTTCCACTCACCCACGCAGATACAGAGTGTCTGACTGGCCTGACAGCAGCCGACCCTGAGCCCAACACCACACCACCCCAAGGCTGGAAGAGGCACAATAACCTCCTGCCATACATGGGTTGGGCTCAGGGGCGCAAAGAGGGTTATCTGTACAAGGACACAAAGGCCCATCCTTCCACCCTAAATTAGGGTATCTCCGTAGGGCCATACCCTTCTTGTGACTCCACAACATAGTGCATATTCTCCCATTGCCCAATATCTGGTGCTGTTCCCAAGAGCAATGCTCAAAAAATCTCCTGCGTGAAATTCTCTATCTCAGGGTCTGCATCCCAGGAAACCAATTTCAGCAGAGGCCGAGGCTGGAGACCAGAAGGCCAGTGAACCTAAGCAGCTCTCCACATACCCACCTCAGCACAGGCTGGCACCAGTCCCTGTATTGTCAGGGTTCCTGTTGCTGGGACAAAATACCCAACATGCACAGAGAATGTTATTAAACTGACAAATACACTTACAACAAAAAGGCTCATAGGATGTACTGTATCTTGCATTAAGTAAATAGTCATAAAATAAAATACATTCTGTGAAATTTTAAAACCACCAGAACAGCTTGAACATGACAGTAAACATGAACATACTGGGCTTCTGATCCAAAGAATAGATTTTGTCTAGAAAAGTTTACTAAATTGGATGAAAGCTGTAAATAAAATGACTCTGCTGTCCATTATGTATGACCTCTATTGGTTTTCAATGTATTAGTTTGTGTGAGCTTACCATTAGAGTAAAAAATGGGTGAAACAAATCAATTTATGAAAAGGTTTATTTCAATTCATAGTTTTGGAGGTTTTACTCCATGAACAATTGGTTCTCACTGGATGTGGTGGCACATGCCTGTAACCCACTCAGGATGCTAAGGCAAGAGAACTGTTGAGTTTGAGACCAGCCTGGGCTACATAGTGAGTTCAAGGCCAGCCTGAACTACAGTGAGACCCTGTCTCAAAAACACAACAACAAAGAGCCAGCAAGATAGCTCAGCAGACTAAGCACCTGCTCAGGCAAGCACAGGGACCAGGGTTCCATCCCCAGCACAAGCTACACCAGCCCTACCCTCAGGCAGGCTGAGCCACTCACTTGAGTCTGGCGATGATGGCACACACCTGTAATCCCAGTGCTGGGGAGGCTGAATACAGGAGGATCACTACGAGTCTGAGCTGTGCAGTGAGACCTTGCATCAAATACATAATAAAAAATAAAGATAATGAATTTTTTTAAGAAGTTGGTTGCCATCATTTTTACGCCTGGGGTGAGGCAATGTCTCATATCAGAGGACAAAGCTCCTTACCTCATGGCTAGGAAATGAAAGAAAGCACAGAGACCAGAGTCCCACAGTTTCCTTCAAGGGCACCCCCTCAATGACCTACAACCTCCTTCTAGGTCCCACCTCTGAATGTATCCACCACCTCCCAACAGCACCGCGCTGGGGAGCAAGGCCTCAGGAGACACTCCAGACACAAACTACAGCATAGCCCATTCCAAACAAGTACGCACGCTACTGCTAACGCCCGCTGATGCAGGTGAAGAAGCAAATGCAGATCCTAGAGAACTTAAATAACACCCCCATGGAAAACTGTCCATTGTAATTAGTCAAGGAGAAATAGATTTTATATATATATAAAATATATGTATAGATTATATATATATAAAAAATATATGTATATATATATTTTATATATATATAAAATATATGCATATATATCTCCCTTTCCTTTTCTGATTCTGAGGTATTTTGTCTGCCATAAAAGGCAGAAATATCAAAAATAAAAACACATCATTGTAGCTGGGGATATAGCTCATTGGCATAAGTGCCTGCCTGGCAAGCCCAAGGTCCTGAGTTCAATCCCAGTACCAAAAAAATATATAAAAAATTTTAAAAGTGTGATTCTGATACATGTCTTCTTTGAGCCTTCATTAGCAAGATACTCCAGTAGGATTGGCTGAAGATATCTTACTATCTGATTCTGTAAGGTAAAATTAACAGTAGATATAAAGACCACTGTGCACTGCATATAAATATCAAAAGTAATGAAATAATAAATTGGGGACCTAGAGAACATACTGACTCAAAATCAATGCTAGACGTAACACAAATTCAATCTAAAAGTTGACAAGAACCCTATTGACATTTAATTTTCTCAATCAATATCCCAATGGTAATAAACTTTTTTCTTCCCTCTTGTACTCAGGTACTGCTTGTTCATCAAAGATGAGTCTCCAACAGGAATGCTGGCACATGACTGTAATCCCAGCACTCTGAAAGTCTGAGATAGGAGGATCCAAGTTCAAACCCATCCTGTCCAACTTAGCACTGAGTCTGGCTCAAAATTAGATTTTAAAAAATGTTAAGGGTTAGGGATGTAGTGTGAAGGTCCTGGGTTCAACACCCAGGTCTATGAAAAAAAGTTGGTCTCTGCTTACAATGGGTTTTCCTTTTTAAAAAATGGTCAGCATGGGTAAGAGCTCTGAAAACACATCGAAGATTCAGACCAATGTAGATACACACTCACAGGTACACTACAGAGCCCCAAAAGGCACCTGGAGGATGTAAAACTGAAAGTACACCAAAACAGCAATGCTACACAGAACAAGGCTGCAACCAAGATTATAAATATATGTATGTATATGTATGTGTATATATATATATATATATATATATATATATATATATATTATATATGTGTATTATATAAATATATATATATGTATTATATATGTAATATGTGTTATATATAACATATGTATCATTGTATGTTACCCTGTTTATGTCATTTTTTGTTTTTGCTTCTATTTT
>PVKA01030499.1:0-27248 GCA_004027165.1 Ctenomys sociabilis | reverse complement strand
CATTTTTTTTTTTTTTTTTTTATTAGCTGCTTAATCATCATCTGGAAAGAAAACATTCTAGAGTAACATCATTAAAAACAGCTTTGATAAAGCATGGTGTATTTGGTTGTTATAGGGTCTCACTACACAGCTTGGACTCGTGGTGATCCTCCTGCTTTCAGCCTCCCCAGTGCTGGTTTTACAGGCATGCGCCACCATGCTCCATCTTGTTGTCTGGACCAGTGTGCCCCAGGGTGGGGCTGGCATGGAATGTGATGCCAGAGGCGGAGCCTCAGTCCCTGCACACGCCTAAATTTGCCTGAACAGGCAATTTAGTCTTCTGAGCTATCTTGCCAGCCCCCTTAGTCCTATATTCTAGATTGCTTTTAATTAATTTTTTTCAGAGATTGCGGTATCTTTAGATTGTCCATGATGATTATTTGACAATTATTAAGGACAATAATAGATCATATCAATGATTTATTGACATGCCTACTTGGCCTCTTCACTTACCTGTTTTTTTTGGTGGAACTAGGGATTGAACTCAAGCCCTTGCACTTGCCAGGCAAGCACTTATTCTACTGAGCTATCTCCCCAGCCCCTCTCACTTACATTTTAATGTTAATCAAAACATGCATGGTTCCTGACACTCTGGAAGACTGAGACAGGAAGATCAGGAGTTTGAGCCCAGGGGAGGCAACTTACTGTGGGAACTAAGTATGAAAAAAATGAAAAAAGTGGGCTAAGGTCAAGCATTAGGTTGAATCCCCAGTACCTCAAATCAAATCACATCACATCAGATTGCATCAAAACACACCACCACCAGAAAAACAAAATCATGCATGGGAATAGGAGTGTGGAAAGAACAATGATTCTGGAATGAAATGGACTTGGCTTCAAATTTCAGCTGTTTCCTAATGCTCTTCCAGAATTTTCTCAGCTTTAGGTCCTCAGTTTATCTGTAAAATGGGGATTATTGTACTCAATAAGAAATATTTATGCAGTATGTCCAGAGTAAAGTTTGGCATATCATGTTTGGAAGTTTTCTTCTTATTTGAGCAATAGGTATGAAATTTTATGAAATTCTGGTAGTTAGAAATAGGAATAAGATGTGGTTTCTTTTTCTTTTGGCAGAACCAGGGATTGAACTCAGGCCCTTGCACTTGCCAGGGAAGTGCTTATTCCACTGAGCCATCTCCCCAGCCCTAAGATGTGGTTTCTGTTCTGGAGGAATTTCAAGCTCAGTCAGCAAGCCTGACAACAAAATTGACCAGAAGATTAACTGCCGAAGACGTAGGCAGAGGCAGGAGCCCAGCACAGGTACTGTTCCTCTGCCCTGATGGTGGGAACATCTCTTCCTTCCAAGTGAAGGTTACACCTAAACCCTCTGTTGAAGGATTAAGAATTAACTAAAGAAGGTAAGGTGGGATGGATGTTTTGAAAGGAACAACTTGGGTAGTGAATGGGAATGTTTGGGATTAGACCTCTCCTGAGTTGGCAGCATGGGAGCAGGAGGCAGGCATCCTGAGAAATGAGCCCAGGCGGCCTCCAGAGTGCGAAGTTCTGGTGGGCTGGTGGACCTGTAGGTAATGGGATCACTGATGGTTTTAAGTAGGGAAAAGACATGGTCGGGTCTGTCTTTACCATGGTGATTGGTGGGGCATGGATTTAGGAAGGGTAGGAGGGAGGCCGAAACCAGTTAGACTCCTCCACAGCTGACATGATTTGGCCTTCGGAAGGAATAGGAGGGATGGAGATAAGAAAAAGGCCAAATCTGTAGCAGTAACTGATAAGGTGGAGATGGGGAATGGAAGGGAATCCAGAATATGCTTCAGGATTCCAGTGGTGGTGCATTCGTGTAATCCCAGACAGGGGGATTGCTGAGTTCGAGGCCAACCTGTGCTACATGTTGAGTTCAAAGCCAGCCTGGACTGTAGAGTGAGTGAGTCCCTGTCTCAGAAAACTATTCTCCCTTCCCCCCCAAAAAAGAGAAGGAAGAGCCCAGTATTAGAAATGGTACATATTAAGACCAAATCAAGAGGACAGATGCAGGTGTAGGAGTAGAGTCTTTCCAGGAGGATGAGGAGTTTGGTGTCTGTGGCATTGAGGGACCTGCAGGAATCTAACCACTTTCAGCAAAAAGCTGGCCATAGGCTTTGAAGCTCATTGAAAAAGAAGTCAGAGGGGCTGGAGATCTCCAAAGCATTGCCACTGATGAAATGTTAGTGGTTCATGTAAATCATCAGTTAAGGCACAGGAGATGTAGATTTTTGCTGAGGTAGCAAATAAATAGGGTCTTGGATAGAACACAGTTTTGCTTTTTATTGCAGATCTTGCTGTATTGCTTAGACATTTTTTCACAGTCATGCTTTAAAAATGTTTTTTCAAGAAAATACTGTAAAGAAATGATTAATGTTGTACATTATCAGGCGAGCAGGAAACCAAATAGCAGAACATAAAAATAACCTGAGCTCTGGCACAGTAATGGTATTATACATACTTCTAGCTTATTTCATGCTCTGACAATAATACCATTCATGGGGGGTTAAGAGTCTCCAATTTTCACAAACATTATTTCAGTCAGAATTAATCACGCCTCCATCTGTGCTTTCAGCAATTAAAATATTTTAAGAATTATAAATGTTAAATGATGCTCTGTAAAGTTTGGAAAAGGGGAGAAAAGAATAATGTTACATGTTTAAGGCAGCAACCAGGATTTTATTTCTCTTCACTCTTTGCATATGCCTTTAAAAATGTGGTTATAACTTAAGTATGTGTAAATTATAGACTTGTGTGTTTTGTATGATTTCATGCATCTCCCTGGATGTTGTGTAGTCATTTTCCTGAGCGCTTTGCATTGCTGCTGTCTCCTGAACACCATGATGGCTTCACTTGTGACTCTTGCTTCTGTGCTTTCTGCCATTTGTGTTCGTTTTCTGCATCTTTTGAGGTCTTGGGGCTGGAGAGGGTAGGCTTGTTGTTTCATTGGAAACAGGACACAGAGAAAGGTCTAAGCAGACATTTCTTTTTTTTTTCCAGCAAGTATTTTTGAAGCAATGATTGCTAGTTTTGGGCTTTGCAACCCATTTTAAGGTAGATATTTTTGGTGGTTTTCAGCCAAAGGAAGGGCTTCAGGGTAAGAAGTCCTCCCCAGGTCAAATGCCAGATACCTGTAAGTGGATGAACCTGGAGTATCCCTTGCTCTGCTGTTCTCCCCTCCATTGCTCTTGAAATAAGAACTTTTAGTCAGTTGTGCTGTGGAAAGAGATGTTTCAGTTCTTTTTTCAAGTGAGTGAACCAAGATTTTGATCTTCTTCAGAACTAGAAGAGCCCTCATCTGTGTTCTGAGCTGTGGAACTGGGCTCATATCCCATCAGTTGTTAGGCTCGAGCCAGTTCTGTCACCTATCTGAGCTTTAGCTCAGTTATACAAGTCTACAGTTTACCTGCATACCCACCTCCACAAGATTATTGTAGGATTGGGTGTTAATGCCTGTAAAGCTTTTAAGATGGTGCCTGGCACATGGGAGGAACTCATTAAATGCCAGTGGAACTTTTCCCCAGTTGTTTGTTCAAAAAGAAGAATGCTTCTTTTAAAGTAGTGGTAGACTTACTTACTCTTGTTTAACTCTTGTCCAATATTCAGAGGATCAGTGGGCGTAATCATTCTGGAGCGAATCCATTAGTGTACAGAGTAACCACTTGAACAGAAATTCATGCAATACAATCATCATGCAGGTCTGCAAGTTTACATCACATGGGTGTTCACTGCAGTGCTGTTTAGTGGCAAAAAACTGAGGGAAACAAAATACATTTCACAAGAAACTTGGAAAACCATGGCCATGTGGACAGTGGAGAGCTCTGCTTTCAGAGCATTTAAACTTTTGCAGATAGGTAGCTTTGTACTGGAGAAGTTGCTAAAATGGAGTAATATGCAAAAGTATCATCTGTTGTGCTGTAAAGCAGCGGCACATGCAGGCAGCAGTCTCTTTTTCTCCACTTTTACCTTCCATGGTTTTCGTTACCCGCCATCAACCAACAGTCTGAAAATATTGCTGTTTGTCGTGATTCTTTCAAGAGAGAAAGACCACATTCATATAACTTTTATTACAGTGTGTTGTTATGATTATTTTGTTAGTTATTGTTAATCTATTACTGTGCCTGATTTATGAACTTCATCATACATGTATAGGGAACGTAGTGTATATGGGCTTTGGTACTGTTTGAGATGTCAGGTATCGGTTGGGGCTCTTTGAGCAGTCCTGTGTAGATGATGGGGGACTGCTGTGTGGTACAGTCACATCTGCACCCCACCCCAATATATATTGTGTATCTGTTTGAAACATTTACCACGTATCAGGTTCGAAGCCAGTCATGTTCACACAAAAGATTTTTAACATCTTTAGATGGTAGGATTGAACAGTTTTGTTGCAAAATTTATTTATGCTTGTTTTTCATTATGTATTTTATAGTCCATATTAAAATTTTCCTGTCTTAAAAAAATAAACATTACTGTTTTTTCTAAGTTGCCATGCTTAATTTTTGTTTTAAATTTTTTGAAAAATGAATTTCCAGAGCTCTCTCCTAGTTCGTGTGAGTAAAAGACACTATCTTTTTGTCCTGAGTTGTTTTAGTCTGTAACAAATCGCACGGGTATCTTTTGTACGGATGAGTGCTGAGCAGATGTGTGCAGTGTGTGTGGTAGGCCAGGGACATTAAAGTGGCTCCCTTCACCTTTCTGAGTTCCATAACTGGACTATGCATTAGGTTGACGTGAGACAAAATAACGGGAAAATCTTACTAGTTATGTACACATATGCTCTTGGTATCAGGTCATCACAGAGGCAGAGCACACACTGAGCTGCAGAACAGGAGCTGGGGCCTCTACAGAGTTGTGGGGCCTGTCATGAGGGAGTGAAGGGAGGAGGTAAACTGTGAATAGAGGTTACTTTACATGCAGATGAAGTAAGTGCAGAGATAACAAGGGCTGTCCATAGCAGCCCTTTGCCTGACATTGGTTCTTGACTAATGTATGTTTTCTTTATAGGTGCACATTCTTTGACCGAAAGACAACTTCTCAGAGCCAAGAATGTGTTTAGGGCTAGGGATATAGCTCAGTAGTACCATCCCTGCCTGGCAAGCTTTAGGTTATGAGTTTGATTCCCAGTACGGGATAGGGGTGGGGTGGGGTGGAGAATGTGTCTTTTTTTTTTTTTTTACATCGTTCTTTTTTGTGTGTGCATTGGGGGTGGGGGTTACCAGGAATTGAACTCCATACCAGTATTTGCGGCAGGTGCTGTGCCATTAAGCTATGCCTCTGGCCCCCTAAAATCATCTTAATATGAAAAACCTCTTGAGTGATTTGGGAGAGAGTCTCTAGTGCACTAGATCTATCTAATTGTGACTTTCCAGAGGACTAGGGAACTCCCTCCAATGCTTCCTCTTTCCTTCTGTTCTAGGGCAGCAGAGATTATATTGGTGGGTTTGAACTTTTTTTATTTCAGGGTTTATGGCATATGGAGGATTAGCGTGGTTTTAGAAACAGTCACTTTTTTTGGGGGGGTAGGTGGAAAGGGAGGAAAAGGGATGTAGAAAGAAAAAGAGTGTAAAAATTTTTACATTTTAAAATTTAGTCCTTGCTGAGAAGGAAAAAAAGAATTAATCTGACAGATGTCTGTCTCAGTTTGAGATCTTACTGTAAGGAAGTTTATATTTCAGATTTGTAGTCCTTAAACTTACAACGTTATGATCAAGTTGATATACTTGTGGATATTCTAATTTGCTAAATCCTAAGTGGTCTTTATTCATTGGGACTTGAGAATATGCTTCAGATTTTAAAGTTAAAATCTTGGTATCATGTATAAATTGTTTTAAAAAATGACTACTAGGTGAAGAAAATTGATGAGGTTTATTTCCCCTTACCCCCATGCTCTCTTTTGTTCTTCCTTTACTTTTTTTGTGGTACTGGAGATTAAAACCAGGGGCCTTTGCACAGAGCTGTTCACTCAATTTTTAACTTTAAGTCACCTGGACTAGGCCTGAATTTATGTGATCATCCCAGAGTGCTGCTGGGATTGTGGGCTTGGCCACCAGGCTAGATTTAGATTTCTTTCTCTCTTTTTCTGGTTTCTTAAAACAGGGTTTCTATATGTAATTCAGCTGGCCTGAAACTTATGGTGATCCTCCTACCTCAGTTTGTCAAGTGCTGGGGTTATAGTTAGATTTCTTTTTTAATTAGTGATACTGAAGGTATGTTTAAGCCTGCTTTTGAGTTTATTAAAACATATGAAGCCATTTTGTTATGGTTTAGATCTAAAATGGCCTCCCAAAGCTTCTGTGTTTGGAAGGTAATTGGATTATGGGTGGTCTAGCTGGCTTGCTGTTAAAGAGTCCGTTTACTGGTAAGATGACCGGAAAGGGTTCTCTCCCTCTCCAACTCTTTCCTTCACTTTCTTTGCTTATTGGCTGCCATGATGTAAGTTTTCTTCAGTGCCCCTCCTTCATGATGGCAGAGGCAACTGGGGAGACATAGACCAGAAATGTGAGTGAAAACAAACCTTTCCACCTTTAAGTAGTGGGTGTCTAGTACTTTGTCCCAGTGATGAAGAAGTCATTATAGCAGATTTTGTTGCTAAGAAATGGGGTTGTTTCTGTGTTTACTTGACTGTGTGATTTAGAAGCTCTAGAACTAGTTTGAGGAGGAGTTTGGAAAGGCAGCCTGGAAAAGCAGCCCTAGAATGCTGTAAGCCAAGCTTCATGGGATTCTGGTCAGAGCTCAGAAGACTGGAAGCTAGTAAAAAATTCTGATGGTGAAGACCAGCCCCAGGAGATTTCAGGTGGGAACAAGAATGCTATTGGCAGTTGGACTTTAAGCCATGTGTGTTAAGCTGTGGCAAAAAGTTTGTCTACGTTTTGCCTATGATCTGAGGTTTACGGGACATTGATGGCAGTGGATTAATCAATCTTGCAAAGGAAATGTCAAGGCAGCTCAGTGTTCAGTCTGTAGCATAGTTATTGCTTATTGCTTTTAGGAAAACCTGGGACAAACAGGAGCAAAAGGCCTGTTTAAAAAGGTTTCAGTTTTGCTAGAAAGAACCTACAAAGATGGAGTAAGCTGGGGCGGGCTCTTGTTTGCTAAAAAGACTAGGATTATAATGAAGCCAAGTACTTTGGATAGGACAGATAGGAAAAAAATGACTTGAAGGAATGTCAGGATTGTCAAGTTCCCTCCCCTTTAGGCTGAAAGGTGTAAGAATGTAAGACTTTGCTTTGACAAGAAAGTTCCAGAGCACTCTGCTTAAGAAGGGCTACCTAAGTAATTGGTTCCCCAGGGTTTGGGTCCAGTTTCAGCCATCTAGGGGATCAGAGGCCTCTGCAGCTGTGATTCAGGGGCACCTCTACTGCTTGGGCTGGGGCAGACCTCGGGTCATATCTATAATGCTGGTTTTATAGGCATGCAAAATCCAAGAGTTGTAGGGTCAGGAAGGCTACTACCTAGAATTCAGAAGAAATCTTGGAAGGGCACTCAGTGTGCCCTTAGAGGACAGTTATATGAAAGGGCGAAGAGTAAAGCCCGAAGTGTGTTGTAGAAGCCAGGAATAGGAATGTCTGAGGAAAGCCACAGAAGTAAGCAAAGGCAGCATAAAAAGAGAAGCCACAGAGGGATGGGGCTGCTCAGGTCGGTTGGAGTTCCCATCTCAGCACACCTTGCACCAGGCTCTAGACACAGAGCTGCAGGACGTGATGTTTGCCCTGCTGGGCTTCCATCTTGCTTTGGTCTCATTCTTTTTTTTTTTTTTTTTGCTTGCTCCATCTTGGAATGGGAATATTGCCAGTATTTAGCTTTGTTTTTATTTTTAAATTTTAACAGGGGCTCACAGCTAAGAATTTGCCCTGACTCTCAGGAGACTGTGGATTTGGACATTTTGGCAATGCTGGAACTGGTTTTTAAGATTTCGATCTAAAGTGGCCCCCAAAGCCCCAAGTTTTATAAAGTGTTTGGATTATGGATGCAAAGTTTGGCTGTGGCCTGGAAAGCCCCACCACTTCTTTTTTGTTTCCTGGTGGCTGTGACGAGGGCAGCTTTCTTGGACAGTGCCCCTCTGCAGTATCATCCTGCCCTAGATCCAGCCAACTCAGACTAAGCATGAGCCCGAGTAAATCAGTCCTCCTTTAAATTGGGGGTGTTGGGTATTTTTGTCTCAGCCACAGGGAAATGTGACAGGCTTGAAGCTGGATGGAGCTGTGAATTTAAACATCACCATTTCCGATCGAAGTGGCAATTTATGGCTAAACCTTGCCTCAGAGATGCAAGGATGGAAGGAGATGGCAAGCATCTGATAACTCATTGTCTAGCTCAGCGAAGACTAGTTCTTCCCAAGCTCTTAAACTAGTAATGGGGAGTCCCTGAGTGTGCTGCCGCAGTTCTGATTACACTGTTGTTTGCTGTATTTCCCTGTGTGTGTACCGTGGATCTGGCTGTGAAAGTGGATGGCTTGTGAGCCCAGTATTGTATATTGCAAGTTAACACACATGGTGAATTAGTCATTATCACCATTGAGCTTTGCACTGGTTACCATACACTTGTGTTCTTTTTTGGTGGAACCAGGGATTGAAGTCAGACCCTTGTGCTTGCCTTATTCTACAGAGCCATTTCTCTGGCCCACACTTGTGTTCTTTGTTACACAGAATTTTTTTTTTTTTTTTTGAGATAAGGTGTCACTGTGAGACTCATACTGGCCTTGAACTTAGGTAGCTCAGGCTGCCTTGAATTTGTGATCTTACTACCTTACCTTCACAAGTGCTGGGCTTACTGGTGTGCACCTGCCACACCAAACACAAATCACTTTTTATAATAATGGAGTTCCAGTTATAGTGTAAAAATGTTAATCATTGACATTGTGGACCAATTCTCCCAATTATCAGCCACTCAAGTGTTATCCAGTGTTTTGAGTTCAAACAGATCCTGCAGGTAATCCTCGTTTAACTGTAATTAAAAGAGAAGAAAATAAGGATTTAAAAAATAACCTATTATGTCTTTCCTTTAGTGTGTATATTTTCACAGACATGTTAAATAATGTCATTTTTTTTGTTTTATAACTTGATCTTTTTGCATGCATGCATGGTATATATTATCTCATGCCAGTATTTTTCTTGACATGATTTATAATGATTGTACATAATTCATTTTTCAGCCTGTTAAGTATAACATAATTTTTCAATTATTTCCATCTGAATTTTGCATAACTCTGCAATGAACCATATCCTCATTTTATTGAATGACTTTAAGCGAGTAAACCATGTTTTAACATGGTGCTTAAAAAGAAGTTTGTGGAGTCTTTATCCTAGCATCTCAGCAATCAGTGGTACAGAAGCTGTGTCATGGAGTATGCTCAGATGTTAGTATTACAGTATTAGAGGTAGAAAGCAGAGCACACATACCAACAGCAAGTGGCAGTAGATTTTTAAACAAATAAAGGCAGTAAGTTAGGCACTAAGACATTGTAATGGTGTTCAGTGAGAAAGGCATTCATCAGCAGCTTGTATGTGCGTGTGAGTGCGGTGTGGGTAGTGAGATGAGCTGAAGGAAAAGTCTACCCGCAGTTCAGGATGTAGGCACTGAAGGGAGCGGGCACAAAGCATGGAGCAAGTTAGCTTTGAAAAATGGTGTTTGTCTGTTAAGTCTTAAGACAAAATAAGTTATAAGGTTGCACTTTAGTCTAGTTGGTGAAGTTTGCCAGAAATTATGGGTTAGCAGTTCTTAAAGCACTTTATAGTATGCCAGAGTGAAGTACAGTTCAGAGATGGTATAACATAGTTGAGCATAGGTGGGTAGCTACATGTGGTAAGCAAGGGGAAAAGGCTTGTATGAGCCGTGTGTTGTGGAATTAGGGTGGAAGGCATTGGCACAGGGTTAGGGCTAGCTTAAGTGTTGATGCAGAAGACATTTTATAAATGCCTAAGTAGGTTGACATGCACACAGGAATTTCCTTGACTTGTGCACTGGGAGGGTAGCGAACATAATCAGATTTTTTTTTTTTTTTTTTTTTTTGGTGGAACTGGGGATTGAACTCAGACCCTTGCACTTACCAGTCAAGTGCTTATTCTACTGAGCCATCTCCCTGGCTCTCACAACAAGATCTTGAATGAAGACTGTTCTCCAGTAAAAACAAGGTCTCTAGAGAAATGATAGTAGCATTGCATTGCAAATAATGTTGGAAATGCTCAAAAAAGCAAAGAATGTGGACATGTCAGAAGGACATTGGAGCCAACATGAGGGAGTAATTCATAGGCAGAGCTCGACTAATTTGAGCAAAAAATAATGTACTGCCTTATAATCCAAACTATTTAGTTCATATTGCATTAGGAGAAGAGACAGATTTTTTTTAAAAAATCTTTTGTTTATTTACCTATTTGGTACAGGGTTTCTCTATGCAGCTCAGGCTAGTAGTGATCCTCCTGTCTCAGCCTCCCCAGCACTGGGATAACAGGCATGCACCACCACACCCAGTTTTGGTCTAGCACTGACTGCTTTGGGGCCTGCACAGCATGCAGTGCTGGGGAATCAAACCTGGGTCCTTGCATTTGCCAGGCAGGTGCTTAGACCACTGAACTATCTCTTCAGGCTGAGACATCTTCTTTATAGAGGAATTTCAAATAAATTTTGTAGAAAAGTCTTCCCTTCAGAAGCTGGGCTTAAGCCGGGTGTGGTGGTACATGCCTGTAATCCCAGCACTTGGGAGGCTGAGGCAGGAGGATTGTTGTGAGTTCGAGACCAGCCTGAGCTACAAAGTGAGTTTGAGGCCAGCCTGAACTGCACAGTGAGACCCTGTCTCAAAAAAAAAAAAAAAGACAAAAAAAAAAAGGAAGCTGGGCTTCACCTCATTTCTTGAGCATGGGTTGAATTTAGTGACTCATTCCTAAAGGATAAAGTATGGAAGTGAGAAACTTGACAAACGCTACCTTAGCCAAGAGACAAGTCAGCCTGGCAGGCAGCACATCCTGGTGACAGCATGAAGTCGTAATATGATAATGAGGAAGACCTGTGTCCCCTGTACTTAAACACCAGTGTAATCACTGGAAAAACATGGAACAATCTCCAGTTAGTATCTACAAGATACTGGACCAGACTGAGAAACCTCTAACAAATCAGAGGAAACCAAAGAGATGTATAAATAATTGCAAAGGATGATTCTGGCTTTGATCCTGAAGCAGAGAAAAGATTTCAGAAGACATTAGAATGAGCCTAGTAACATTAAATGAAGTTCACCGGTCTTATTTTTTGGAGACAAGGTTATAGCTATGTAGTACCTCAAGTACCTGCCTTGTATTTGAGACAGTTTTCCTGCCTCAGCCACTCAAGTAAAGCCTGGGATTATAAGCCTGGCTAGTATTTTTTGAAGGCAGTACATTTCTTCCCTGCTGTTGGATTGTGAAAACATTCACATGTATAGAGAAGTTGAAAGAAAAGATCAATGAACACAAAACCTTCTGGAATCTGTAATTAAGATTCTGCCATCTTTGCTTCATTGTGTGTCTACCTATCAGTCCATCTTATTTTAAAACGTATTTTGAAGTACATTGCAAACATTGGTGCATGCAAACCCCCTTCTTCAACAAAATCAAGACAAATTTTTTTTATACTGAGAACTGAACTCAGTACCTTGTGCTTGTGAGGCATGCGCTTGTGCTGAGCTATATCTTCACCCCACAAAGCGCATTTAAAATCTAGTTTCTGCTTTCTTTTTACTGTTGCTGCCCATCACCCATAAGGCATGTCACATTGGACACCAGCTCTGTGCTTGTATTTTGTTGAATATCAGGGGGTTGGGGGGAGAGGGTATGGAGTATGTAGCCACGTTCCAAGATAGTCACAGGCGTGCATGATTAGGTGGGCGTGTCTGGCTGCTGTGGATCGCCACACGTGGGAGGTGGGCATCATGGCATCCGTGGGTGTCTGGGAAAGGACCTGGTTTCCTGGCATGTGGGCAGCGTGGAGGCTGCCATAGGGGAAGGGTCTGGTCTGGGACACTGTGGAGCTGCTCCAGTTGGGGTGTGTGGTACTGAACATCTATCTGGGCAGAGCAGCATACCTGACCATGCTGTTCTTCCCTCTGCTGGGGTCCCCTGAGAAAATACAGGAAGCAGAAGATAGGGAAGTATGCAGTTGTATAAAAGGACAGCAGGCACTCCCTGAAGGCCACAGAGCTGGGTCTTTGCCCAGAGGAGGACCTTCCAGCTGTTAACAGTAGCCCTATTCAGTTTGGGTGCATAATGATTTTTAAACTAATCAGGAACTGAAGCCTGAGGCGAGAGACAAACACAAATATCTTGTTGACCGAGCAAACATCTTGATTTTTGTCAGATAGGAAGGTCAGAGTGATGTAATGATGCTCACTAAGCTTTCATCCTTAAACAGATGGGCCGTGACGTACCATCTGCAGCTCCTGGGGACCTTCAAAATCATTTCCTATGAATTAAATTGTCAAAAGTTAGTATTGAGATATTAGCGTAGTAGCTATACCAAAGTAAAACTAAACAAAGGAAGGAAATTTCCATTGGAGTTACCCATTTCCTCTCCCTCCCTTGCCTTAAAAATAGATCTAAGATTGATTAATTTGGTCAGCTTTCTTGTCTAGCATCTGAATATTGTTGCTTCTCTGAAATAGCTGTCCAAAGTAAACTTTCCTTTCTCTTAGAGCCCAACAATTACATTTATCTCCACCTACGCTGGGGATAGTTTTTAATAAATTGTCTTGCTATTTTGGTTTTTCTGTTTTTGTTGGGGAGGAAATAGTGTTTTTGTTTCTGTCTTTTCTTTCAGCAAAGGAACATTTGTTTTGAGAAGGCAAGGGCAAGGGGAAGTACTGTTTCTCAGTCTGAGGTCAGAGGAAGAAAACGTACAGCATTGTATGTAAGTGATGGGTTAGGAATCTTAATTGATGCTTTTAATAAAACATCTTAATACAACATTTCAGAGCAGAAGGCAGAGTCTACTGTACTTATCACTTTATTTGTTTAGCAGTTGCTTGCATACCAATGTGCCCAGCGCTGAGAGGATGACTCAGCCTCTGTTCTCCGGGCAAGACACAGTGAAAAGGAATAGTGAAGTGATCTCTATGGAAGGGCAAGGAGGTGCCCTTAGTGATGCAGGTTGTAGAGCGAGGGACGGCTTCTGGAGGAGGTGATTTTTAACTGCGTCTCAGGGAAGACCAGGTGAGTTGTGGTTAGGCAGAGGGAGATACATGAGCCCAGGAACATGCGGTCTATGAATAGTGTGATGTATCTGGGACTGTGTATGGAGTGTAGCAGGCCCTCGTAAGAGGGGCGAGGAGGTCAGTTTGGTGTTACAATGAAAAGGAAAAGCCAGGGAAGGTACCTATAGGTATAAGTTTGCAGGTGAGGCAGAGGGAACAGGAATGTAGGATTTTAGTGCATCAAACCTTGGCTTGGGTTGTTGGGTGAAGTGGGAAGGGAAAGCATTTGCTGAAGCAGGATTGAGGAGGATGATGAAAATTGCAGTGGTTGCTTAGGGGTCTGTGAGGAGTCTTTTATTTAGGGTACTGAGGCTCTTTCTGGGTCCTAATGATTCCAGCGAGGTAGCATCTTGCTGACTTTTTTGTGTGGTCTTTGGGGCCTGGAGTTTACATGATAGGAGCTGAGTCCTAAACCCTGGCGCTGAGTCTCCTGATACAGCCAAAGCTCACTGAGAGTGCTGACAGAGGGGAAGTCTGATGACGGGCATAGGTCCAAGAGGTCAGAGAGTGAAAAAGAAGAGGACACTCATGGACCACCAAAGAGCAAGGACCCTGGAGAGAAGGATGTGCGGGCAGGAGCTGTGGTCATTGGCCATGAGCCCTGGATCTCTGCGAGGCATAGCAGCCGCAGTGACAGGCCAGGCTCAAGGCTGAGGTGTGGGCAAGGCTACCAGTAATGCTGACATTGGCATCACTCATTGAGACAGGCTGACTGCTTGAGGTGATTTGAGCTGTCCATTCACTAGCCCCATGAGCACTGCTGCCACCATTTGCATTGGGAGTGAGGCAGCCAGGGCCCGGAGAAGGGAAGAATGCGCCAGACCACACGGTGAGCAGGGGAGTTGGACTCTGATCTAGGTTTTTCTACGTTCTTGTTCTTTCAGGAGCTGACTGTTGGGCCAGAACCTCTCAGGAGAAAGTGCACAGAATTTGGACCTAAAGATCCACCCACCCTTCCCAGTGAATGAGAGTCTACCAGAAAATAGGTGGGTGCCAGATGAGAGCTGGAGGAGGTGTGGCTGAGCAGGGAGAGCCCCAGAGTGGGAGGAGTCCTCACCTACCGTTAAACCCCAGGGAGCTGGATGGAAAGAAGCTGGGTGTGTGCTGTGGTGAGGCTGCCCGCAAGCCCAGCACCTTGAGGGCTTGGGCTTGGAGAGTCTGTGCTATCCACGACATCTTGCTGCAGGAGATCTGTCTTGGATGGGCTGGCAGTGGGAAGGACTGCAGGTACGGGCAGTGTGGAGCAGCTCAGCTTCTTCCTGGCTTTTTATCTTTCTCTCCCTGCCCACCTGACCTGCCTGATGGAGCCACAAGCCTGCTGGGTCTGAGTCTGGTGTCAGCACAGCTGCTGCAGCATTTAGCACATGGGTGAAGACAGGGAAGAGGAGGAGGGGGCCTGAATGTTCTCTCTTTTTTTTTTGAGGCAGGATCTCTATGCAATTCAGGCTGGCCTTGTGCTCACTTTTGCAGCTTCCAGGCTGGTTTCAAATTTGCAGTGATCTTCCTGTCTTAACCTCCCCAGTGCTGGGATTATAGGCGTGTGCCGCCATGGCTGGTTCTGGGCCAGCATAGTGCCCCTGGGGATTCAGGGCTTTCATGGCATGCAGGACTGGGAGTTGAGCCCTGGTCCTTGAGCTTGCCAGGTAGATGCTTATGCCTCTGAGCTGTCTTCTCAGCCCCTTGAGTGCTCTTATAATGCTGCCAGTGCCCATAGCACAGGTGAGGTCAAATCATGGCCAGCTACCTGGCTTGGTAGGCGATCAGCAAGCTGCAGGCCTTGGCCACCCATGTTCTTCCTTTTTTAGCAGCATAGTATGAATAGATCATATCTGGTTCCTCAGGCAGATTTCTTTTTTTAAGATGTTCTATAAAATCCTCAAGGCATGTCCAGCCTTCAATGATGGCTAGTAGTTTTCGTGATGCCCCTCTGCCTCTGTGGAGACGCAGGCCTGTCTCAGGTATTTAGATTTAGTGAGGTGTCTGTGAGGTGATCTAAGATGTGTGTGAGGAAAGTGCTGTCTTGAGAGTTCCTGTTATTTTATTTTATGTATTTAGTTTGGATTCAGCAGAATTCTTTTATTCTCCTGTTGGTGACTTTAAATTCTGTGCTGAGCAGCGGGCTGTCTGAGCGGCGGGCTTCTGTGGCAGCTGGAGCGTGGCCTGTGATTATATAATGACTTTGAGTAAATGGAAGGAGACCTCCTGGAGGGCCTGAGAGGGCAGCCCCGGAACAGCGCGTTAGGCTTAGGTTGCACAGCAGTTGGGTTTTGCAGCTGACACTGCAGCACATGCGGCTGTAACCTCCAGGTGTAAATCGTCAGCGTCGCTGACCTGTGCTGGGAGGACCATCAGCAATGCTGCTGCTGCTGCCCGGCCTCTGGCTGGATCCATAGAGATTTACAGAAAGAGGTAGGGGGGTGTGCGCGGCCAAGTTCTATGGATGGCTTAGCTGTGCGTTCTTGCCCTGTCTTGTCAACTAAAAGTTTATGGGGACCTCAGTGGCATAGGACTAAGGTAATCACCAATGAGTTTACCCTCCATTTTGGGAACGATAATGCCAAACATTGTAATGACAGGCTATCTTCCATTTTTTTCACAATTACCTCATTGGCTGTGTGGAAACAGGATTTGGGTGCTTCAGCCAAGCATGGTCCCAGTGCATGAACTTACTGTGGGTGAGGATCCTAAAGCACTGGGAGGTAGCACTGCCTGCCCAAAGCCGCAGTAGCAATAACTGGATTCCTTGAGGATATGTGCACGAAGAAAGTGAAATTCAGGCGAATAGTGGTTTGCCTTTAGATCCTCTTCACTGAAAACAGTATGGATCATAGTTTTAGAGGCGTCTTGAGTTGTGCAAAAGTAAAAATGTCTAAGTACTAATGTTTATAATTACTTTTTATTAGTACTATAGTTTTATATTTTCTAATCATGATAAGAATTAAAAGAGAAAGTTCCTAGGATAGTCCCTGTACTTTGTAGGTGCTGTGTTGGAAAATTTGTCTTGAATGACGTTTACTTTTTAAAGGATATTTGAGTGCTTACTTTAAGTTTGGAGTAAAGACAAAAGTATTTCTTTTCTTTTAAGAGAAAACTTGACTTTAAAATATATGTATTTAGTATGTAATAGGAAAATGAAGAGTGAGATCTGATTTTAGGAATAGGATTGTTACTAAATAAGCGCTACCTGAAAAGTATGCATAAGAGCAAATCTTCAAAATGAAACATCAATTTGTATAGCAAATAGTAAGAAATGTGTTTGTGGAGGAAGCACTACATGAATATGAAATACTTTCTCATCTGGACAACTAGAATACAACATTTAGAGTACTAAGAACATCTACAGAGTGCACAAAAAAATGTATGCACACTTCAGGAAAAGAAAAACTTGAGATATCATGACTTTAACATAAGTTATCTTTGGCTTCCACAATTATAAGAAGTACTGAGTGATGGCCTTAGCTTCCATTCATTTATTAGTACAGCAAACTTCTTTTTGGGTAGCCATGGTCACTGACATTGCTACACAAACATTTTCAAGTTCTTCTGTAACGGCTGATGCTATAATGGCTTTTTTTTTTTTTTTTTTTGTACCAGGGATTCAACTTAAGATCTCGTGTTTGCCAGGCAAGCACTTGTGCCATTGAGCTATATCTCCAGCCCTTACAATGACTTTTCTGTGATATATAACATATTCTGTGGTCCCTCATATGAGAGTCACAACATCTGTTGAAAAAACATGCTGTTTTTTTTTTTTTTGAAGTATATATAAAATTTTTTTGATGGGCTCTATATTAGAAAAAGGTTACTATTTATCCCATTTTTGGGGGGTGGGGTGGGGTGGAGGGTGGTTTGAGACAGGGTCTTCCTGTATGCAGCCCAGGCTTGCTTTGAACTCACTACATAGCCCAGGCTGTTTTAGTTTCTCCTTTTTGAGACAGGGTCTTGCTGTGTTTGTCGGCCAGGTTGGACATGACCTGGACTGCTCCAGTCTGAGTAGCTAGGACTATAGGCATACACCACCAAGATAGGCCTGCCCTGTAGTCTTTAAATAGGTTTAAAGTTTATTTATTTATTTTGTCATGGTAGAATTTTAAGCAACTACCAGTAAAAATCCATTTTTTCTCACACCTGCAACATTGGTACATCTATAAATTATCATCATGTGCTTGCTGAGTGATAAGCTGTTTGCTTTGTGGGATACACGAAAATAGAAATAAAAGAATGAGACCAGTAAACATGATTAGAAATTTTAATAGTTCCTTTCACTTCTCAGAGATTACGTGTCTTCCTCTATTTTGGAAACATCTTGTGGAAGACAGTAATCTGAAAGAGGAAAAATGCAGCACTTTTTGAAGGAGGGTTGCAAGGTTTTGGAGTGGTATATGGATAAGAAATGGACAGAGGTAAACGGCCAGGCAGATTGAGTGTAGGGTGATTGGAGCGTAACCACAGAGCTCTCTCTGGTCATCTGTCTAAAGATGTTTGTGAGGCATCAAGAACTGAACTCCTGAGTAAAGTGTCCCTGTTAGTTTCCGCCAAAGCAGCCATCAGAGAACAGTAGCCATGGTCCTCCGCTATCCCATGGCAAGGTGACTAAGACTGTGAACAAACTGAGGCACAGCCCCCTGTCGTGGACATCTCACCAAACACACCAAGTTCGTGCGGGATGTGATCCGGGAGGCATGCGGCTTCATGCCTATGAGCAGCATTCCATGAAGCTGCTCAAGGTTTCCAAGGACAAGCACCTTCAAGTTCATCCAGAAAAGGGTGGGGACACACATCCATGCCAAGAGTAAGTGTGAGGAGGAGCTGAGCAACATGCTGGCTGTCATGAGGAAGGCAGCTGCCAAAAAGGACTGAGCCCCTCTGGAGTAGAGCTTTGCAGGAAAAAAAAAATGTCCCTGTTAAATTGTCAGACCTCTTCCTCTTAACTGATAGAACCTGACATCATAGAATAGAGGTGAAAACTACAGTTTGTAGATAGATACGCAGAATTCCTTTTAAATTTGAAAGATTTCAGTTATTTGAAAGGAATAATTTGAATGAGATGTGAAGAAGCTTAGTTAACAATTTGAAAGTGAGAAAGTGGAAGAAAGATAAAGTTAGGGGTCTTACCCTTGGGGAGTTGTGGGTAGCTGGAAGGAGTGGGGAAAGGCAGGGTGGAGGCAGACCAGGAACTCGGGAAAGGCGGGAGCAGAGCTGGAGTAGGGCAGTGACTCTCCTGAGCATTTGCTGGTAGGTAAGTCTTAGTTTCCCCACAGCCAACATTTTCTAAGGATTGTCAAGTTCTATACCAGATTATTGTTTGAAAAGATCACAGGAGTAGAGACTGTGGGGCCAAGCTGTCTTTGCTCATCTAGGTAGAGTCCTGCATGTAGCAGGACTCCACACCAGAATCCTTCCCTTCTACTCCCAAGTGGTAAGAAATGCGGATTGACTTGGAATGAGGGGTAGTGTTAGCTTGATAATCTGTAGTTTGCTATTTATATTAGGGACTTGATTTAACTACTCAAATGAAAGTTGGCAATTTCAGACAGATGTAGAATTCAAATTATTATTATTATTATTTTTTTTTATACTGGGAATCAATCTCAGGACCTTACATTTGCCATTAGGCACTGTTTGTGTGTGTGTGTGTGTGTGTGTGTGTGTGTGTGTGTGTGTCTGTGAGGGGGCTCAGATGTAGTTCAGGCGGACCTTGAACTATGGGGCTGGGCTGGTCTCAAACTAATGGTGAATTCATCCTGCCTCAGTGTCTGGAGTTCTGGGATTACAGGCATGGCTTGAAATTATTGTTAATTGAAGAACTGAAAATAGGCTAGAGAAATCAGTGATTGCCCAAAGCTTAGTTTTCATGTGAGAGTATTTCAGACAATTATTTGGAGTTGAAAAGAAGATACGACTTGACAGCATTTCAATAATGATGAGATTTCATAGATTATTTATAGATAAAATATTTAAGGATCATTAGAGTGTAGCGTTAGCATTTCACAGCACTCGAGAAATGGTCCTCTGGGAGTAGGTGGACTAGTCACTTTGCCTGTCTTTAGTGCCTTCTTAGAAGATGGGCTGTGTAGAATTGTAGTTCATGGCAGTATTGAGCTCTGGAGAAGTTTTTTTTGAGGGTATGGGAATTGAACTGTGGACCTCACACTTGCCAGGCAGGTGCTATGCCACTGATTTATACCCCCAGCCCTGGAAAAATTTTCTTAAAGGAAAGTCAAAAGTACATTCAGAGAATACTAGTAGTTAAGTATTTCTATTCTTAATTTTTGATGAAAAGGCTAGTCATTTTTGTGACTAATTTGTTGATTATTTGTGGCTTAGATGAGGAAAAACTGAGAAAGTGTGATACAGTAGTTGGCAAATCTTGGAAGTGACAGAGGTAGGATAGAAACTGATCATACAAGGTTTTGGGGTTGCTGGGTGTTCTTGAGAAAAGCGATCCCACTGGAAGAGCGAGTCGTGTTGTGGGAAGTTGTGCTGATCCCAGAGCTGGCAGCCAGCCCTTCCTCCCCCTGTGAATGGGGGGCCTGCAGAGCCTGGTCTCACCATTGTTTGTACAGTAAAGAAGGATTTAGTACCAACACGTGGCTCTCATTTATGGATGACAATCTGAAAAATTCTGTTTCAAGGACAGGAAAGCAGACAGCATTCAGGACTGAGTAGTTGTGGAAATGAAGGAGGAACTCTTAAAAACTGTCTGAATGACATTTGGCAGATCACGTATTCATACTCGGTCTTGATTTCCTCACCTAAAAATGAAAGGAAGACTTGATGGAATAATCTCCTAAAGCCCTTGTTGGTTCTGGGTGAATATGTCCAATTTGAATAGATGGGGATGACAGGAACGTTTATCTAACAGTGCCTGCCGTGTGCATTCCACGTGCTTTATGTGTCGTAATTCCCTTAATCCTTCATTATTTCATGTGGTCTCTAAATCACACCATAAGGTCGGTATTTTACATGTGAGGGTGAGTAGT
Source organism: Ctenomys sociabilis (assembly GCA_004027165.1). Classification (NCBI taxonomy): domain Eukaryota; kingdom Metazoa; phylum Chordata; class Mammalia; order Rodentia; family Ctenomyidae; genus Ctenomys; species Ctenomys sociabilis. The sequence continues at coordinate 7,031 of PVKA01030499.1, read as the reverse complement.
ATGGGTAGTTCACTTAGCACTGAGAAGTGGTCAGCAGTGATTCCTTATAAATTGGACTAAAATGAAAAAGTCACAGTCATTCTGTTTTTATATTTCTGTTTTCTCACAAGTGACTTTGTAATAAAATAAAACTTTTTAGATATGATAGGATCTTAAATAGGAAATCCTTTTTTTTTCTTTTCCTGATTACTAAGATTTGAGGAGGAAGCAGTAAATGATAACAAGTTTTTCATGTCTAAATTCTGAACTAATTCTGAAGAAAAAGACATGCAATTCAGACTACTTTGAACTGAACTGGAGAATATGATTTAAATGTTTGTGAAAAAAAGGTTTCAATATGTGTTATATTCATAATTTTCTGTTGCAGTAACAAAATTCTTGAGACTGGGTAAGTTATAAAAAATGGAAGTTTGTTGCTGGCAGTTCTGGAGGCTGTGAAGCCAAGTGTGTGGTGCCCGTGCCTGGTGGGCATCTGGAGCGCCCTGTGTTGTGTCAGAATGTGCAGAGGGAAGACAGCAAGTGAGCCAGCTGGTATTTCTGTTCCTCTTCTGATAAAGCCACTCTCGCCATCCTAGGGGTGCCACGTCACCAGTTTATCTCATCTGGATTCTCAAAGCCTCTCTCTCCTCTGAATAGCATTAAGATATGAATATGGGGATTACGTTTCCAGCAGTCAGGATGGGTCATCAGCGGGCTTCTCGTACTGTCCTTAATTTTATGATAGACCTGCCTGCCTGCTCACTGGCAGTGCTGGATGGCCAAGCTTCCTCCTGTGGAGCTGTGCTCACATGGCCAGAAGGTTTACCAAGCCTTCAGGGTGTGCTTCCAGAGGGCATTTGGCACTTGGAAAGGAGGAGGGAGGGCTGAGCTGGGCCACATCCCTAGTGTCTGTTCCCCAGCTTTGTGGATTAAGTCACTAGGGTTTCTAGGAAGGGACAGAGAGGGGTGAGAAGAGAGGCCCAGATGGCGAGCTCGAGGGGTGCTATCCTTACGAGTCAGACCTTGGCTTCCAACGTGAGCTGCTCTTCTGTTCCCCAAACTAACATCATTCTGGATAAATTGCTTTCTTCTGTATGAGATACCAGCTTTTGGAAAAGTGAACTTGGATTAAATAACAACACAGAACCCTTAGGCCTACTGTTGCCAGAGCCAGGGCTGCTATTCTTTCTATTTTAGTAGGAGCCGAAGTAAAATATTCTGGCATATTTCATTTACTCAGTATTCTGAGGAAATCACTGTTTGAGACTGACAGTGATATCTTTCATATAAACTCCTTTGGAACCATAAAACTCCTCGATAGTTTCAGTTTTTGGGGGGCAGATGGTTAGTACAAGATGTGATTTTAAAATACATTGGGTGGGCTGGGGAGATAGCTCAGTGGCATAAGTGCTTTCTTAGCAAGTGCAAAGTCCTGAGTTCAATTCCTAGTACAGTAAGTAAGTAAAATTTAAAAGTATTTATTCAGTTATTTATTTGGTACAGGGACTTGCTACGCATCTCCGACTCCCAGTGATCCTCCTGTCCCAGCCTCCCCAGTGCTGGAATTACAAGCATGTACCACCAAGCCGTTGTGGTGGTTGGCACAGTGCAGGACGGCACAGCATCAGGTACCAGCGATCGAGCCTGGGTCCTTGCACTTGCCAGGCAGGTGCTTAGGCTGTTGAGCAAACCAACAAACAAAACAAACAAAATGGGTGCTTCAATAAGGACATGTTACAGTAAAAGATACATTTTCATTCATTCTCAAAATATTCCCTCTCATTTTGAATGTACTCAAACCATAGTTCTTGGTATTTTCTGAAGCACTTCTAGAATTTCTCTTTGTAAGTGTCTATGACTACCTTGAAGTGCAGAATAGATTCAACACATTCAAAAAGATTCACAGTAATTTCTGTCAAAAACTTGAAGCAGTGTCCTCATTCATCTTATTTATTCATTAGATCTGGCACTGTTCAACTGTTGACTCTTCCCCAAGTTGAAATGACTGTGAAAGATAAATGTTTTAAATTGATTCGGGCCAGGAGATAGCTCAGTAAATAAGCGCTTCCCTGGCAAGCGCAAAGGCCTGAGTTCAATCCCTGGTTCTGCAATAGATAAATCAATAAATAAAATTGATTCGAGATACCCAGGCAGCCAAGGTAGCTAAACTATGCACACTCAGGAAAGAGGATTTCCAGAACTGTTTCAGGAAGTGGCAAGGCACAGGGGAATATTTTGAGAGAATAATAGTAAAGATTTCCCCTTTTTACCATAATACATTTTTAAAAATTTAAATTCATTGTATTTGTCATATTGCATAGGTAGAAAACTTTATGTAGGCAAAAACTGCCCCCTTTACTGTGACCATTGAATTTTTGTCCTAGAAGACATTGAATTGTTTTGGTACCAGGAATCGAATTCAGGATCCTGGGCTTGCCAGGCAGGCGCTGTGCCGCAGCCATCTCTCGGCATGGCATCAAGGTTTAGACGTGCTTTCCCCTTACACACACTTTTCTCCTAATAGGAATGGAAGATACTTAGACCAAAAATTTTTGTCGGCAACTGGCTTGTCAATTTCTGAAGCAGCATTTTTAGTCAACAACAAGTAAAGCAAATTTGCCCCACTAAATTATTCATAAGAATTATAAAACTTGTCACTTAGGATGGATGTTGGTATATTCAGGTCACTTAGGAGGCTGTGGTTAAAAATAAAATGACCTAAATATATAGCTCTAGTTTCTTTTTTTTTTAGAGGAAAGTTTAAGCTTTTAATTTTTGTTTGACATTGGATTCTGATTCTGTTTCTGTAGGGAATGTAAGTAGTGTTCTAAATAAAGGCAAATTCTTCTCTTCTTGTTGGTTTAGTATATGAAGCTCCTTTATGAAGGCAAGATTATATACATTTTGTTTCCTTTTTGCTTTATGAGAAAAACTAGGGAAGGTTGTGAGCAAGTGGCTCTGCAGGAAAACCTGGAGAGAGTTTGTTAATTGTTCTGAATGCAGCTTTCACACTTTAGAGGAACGAGCAGTTGAAACATGAACTGGTTTCAGTCTGTTTTGGGGTAGTAACTGGAGCATAAAATGTTGAAGATCAATTATGTATTTAAGGAGATGAAAAAAAATAGCAGGACATATTGAAGGCATATTGTTCTCTGTTTGCTGGACAAAGCAGGACAGTTACGTCATATTCCTGCAGTAAAATTATGCCCCAAGAGAGTGAGAAACAGAATAACACATCCTCACAGACCCATATATTCACAGAATAATTCTTGGAAATATTTATCAAACTCTTATTTGTCTGAAGAAAAGGAACAGTCCTGTATTAAAGGTTGTGTCAGCCTTTTCCCCCAGGATCTTGACAGGTAAGTAGAGAAGTTGGTAGTTTTGTTTTATACTTCTCTGTGATTTGTAGCAGTGTGGTGAATTTGCAAGGCACTGTATGTCTTGCATGTCTCTGAGGTGTGAGCTCTTTTGCAGGAGAGGGTAGAGTTTGCGATCTAAGTTCACTGTACAGGACTGCCTGTATAGCTACTGCATTTGTGGGATGCTTATTTGAACACTGTCCTGCATCCAGTTGATAGAAGAGGCACCTGGATACCTGACCAGAGGACCAGGTTGTGGCTAAGCTGATTTGCTGAAGCTGCTGTAAAAGTGTCACAAATTGAATTCCTTACCAATCTTAGCATCTCTTGAGTTCTAGACAGGAATCCAAGATCAAGGGCCGGGCCAGGTTGGCTTTTTCTGAGACCTTTTGAGGACAAGATCCATTTCAAGCCTCTACTTGGCTTGAGGTGAGTGTCTTCTTATGTCTTCCCTGTGTGCCTCTCTGTCCCTGTGTCCAAATTTTCCCATTTATATCCTATAAAGTTGGGGCTGAGCCTAAGGAGCTCAATTTTACGTGCTTTCCACTATATAAATTCTTTGTCTCTAAGTCAGGTCCCATCCTAAGATGCTGGGCATTGGAATGATCATGAATTTGGAGAAGAGGCAAAATGTAACCCATAGCAGCAGAGATTTAGGGTTGCAGTGTGTGTCTGATTCCCATGTCCTTGCTTCCCCTGCCCTGTTGAATAAATATTTGATAAATTTATTGTTTGGTTTATATGCAGGTTGGGCAAGAAGGCCAGATTGTTCCCCTCAAAGAAATTGCTTCCTCTTCTCTTTCGTTTTCTGACATGCTGGGTTTGTAGAAGAGACCCATTTCTTAGATGGCAGAAATTCTGCCTAAGGCTGTTCTTCAGTGAATTTTAAAAACATTTATCTTTTCCTGGTTTGATCCTTGTAGTATAAAAATACTTGACATTTGATGTACACATTGTTTTTAAAGAGGACAAATTATAGACTTTGCCTGTGATCTTTTCCCTTTTAGTCTTTTTTGGAACACTTCTTTTTGTTCTTGAAGGGGAAAATGATTATTGTTTGAGGGTTTATTATAGGACATACAGCTACCTGGGGACTTGAGTTTTAACCATTAGGCAGCAGTGGAAATCAAGGTACCAGGTGCTTCTCACACTCAAGTTTGAGTTGGTATCCAGGATGTAATATTTACAGCTATACTATAAGTAATAAGACACTATAGTGGATGACTTTGGATTTTTACTGGTATTTAAAAATCTTTTATAGCAAGTAACATTTGTACCTAGAAAGCACCTTTTTACTTAAAGAATCCCCCAATATAGTGAAATCTACCCTTGAAGCTAGGTGTAGATTGTAAGCTCATAGTAGACAGTTCTTCCTGTCAATATTAGGAAATACATACTTTCAGGGAACCAAGTTGCAAGATTGTGAACACACTAGGTATACCTGTTTTGTGTGTTTCAGGTTAATTGAAGTTTTCGAAGTAATTTTAAGTTTGCTTTCATTTTTCCTGTGTGAGTTTTGTTTTTTGTGAAAGATGCCAGAAAAAGTGGCAGAGTGCAAATATGAAACTAAAGATCCTGATTTGAGATAACTTAGGATATTCCCTTATTTGCATTTTGGTGGGTTTTTTGTTTGTTTGTTTTTGAGACAGGGTTTTGCTATATAGTTTAGGTGGCTATGTAGCCCAGGTTGGCCTTGAACTTGTGGCAATCCTTCTGGCTTAGGCTTCCAAGTGCTAGAATTATGGGCATGTACTACCATGCCCAGCTGTATTTGCAGTATGAATACTATTATAGAAGTGTGGTTTAAAACCTTGTCAGATTTGCCTGGCATCATACATTTCAAAGACATCCAGTTGCATGTTTCTTCACAGCAAATCTTTCTTTTTGTATATTTACTGGGAGAAAAGAGAGTCAGGAGTTTGTAAAGCATGTTATATTGAAGAAAGTATGGCCCAACTGCCGTAGACAGGTATTAAAAGTTGATCTCCCCTACTGTGTACTGTACTTTATGTGCTCATTCCCAGGAGGTTTCCAGATCCTGGAGACAGGCTACTATTTGCAACACAGCTGTTAAAATAGTTAATACTGTTTTCGCCAAGCTATTATGGGATGTGTATTAATGTAGCTTCTGAGAATATGAATTTATAGTACATTTGGGGGGTCTTTTCTCTCGTTGAAACCTGAATTCTAACTAATAGCAGTTTGATTTATGTAAGCTATAATAATTCTTCTATAATTTTGGAAAAATATGTGAGATTTGCATTCTGATTCTTCTGATTCTGGTTAAATATTCATAATTTTTCTTGTGTAGCCGTCATAGTCACTGTTTCTATTTTTTTTCTTTATCCCAAAGAGAAATCCTGTGCCCATGAAACCATGAGTTTCCCATTCCACTCTCTCCAGTCTCTAACCTCTGTCCCTGTTTTTGTCTCTATGAATTTGCTGATTCTGGGTACTGCAGATTTTGGAATTTGTGTCTGGTGGATCTAGTTATCCTTAAGTTATAGCTGTACAGGTTTTACCATACGCCATTTTGTTTTTGATCATAAAATAATTTGGCAGATTAACTGTAGAATATTAAGGCTGTAGGATACAAAACTCTTATGCCTTGAGGGCCATAAGGTAGTAACATTTAATATTTATAGAGCAGTTTCTGTGTATCAGGCACCGCTCCAAGCACTTTGCAGGAGTGAGGCAGAGTATTAATAATCCCCAGCTTCACAGATGGGAAGCTGAAGCTTAGAGAGATGAATGACTTACTTGCTTGAGATAATGACATGGCTTGCATGTGGTGGAGCAGCTCAGCAGTGGGCTGTGAAGCCCAAGCTCCTGCAACCCTTTGATTCTTCCTGGGTACCCTGGCCTGGGCAAGGAAAAATGGCAGAAGCCACGCCAGCCAGGAGTGAGCAGAAGGAGAATGATAGCCAGTCTGGCCCTCAGCCTTGAGGGTGGGACTGAGGTGGGGAGATAGAGACTATGTTCGGATACCCTCAGTATTCTGATTTTGTTGGCACGTCTGTTTTGCAGAGAGGTTGGACATCCTTCCTTTTGTGTACTCTACCAATTTTGAAGTATGAGAGATGTCAGTTAAAACAAAGCATGTGGGCCAGACGGCTTGTCTGTGGCTTGGATAGTTTGAGACCTTTGGTCTGAAGTTTCAGAATGACCTTCTTGCTATCTGGACCCTTCAGCAGTTGCACTCTGGGACACTTGCCCCTTGCCACTGAGGCAGAGTCTTGCTGCTCTGTGCTTCCCCAGCTGCAGCTTTGATACAGCAGTTTTCAGTAAATGTGTGCTGAGCGTCCAGTCTTGATAGCAATCAGGACTTCTTCCTGAGTACTGCCAAGAGTTCACTGAAAGTCTAATTTAAAAGCAAACAAAGCCAGTCAATTTTGAGAGGCTCATATCCTTTCATGTAGCACTTCATAATTTATTGTTTCATTTTGGGTTCCTTTGATTTAACAATGCTGCTTAAAATAGGACTTTAAAGTGTGTGTGTGTGTGTGTTTTTTTTTTTTTAGAAAAAGTCTCACCAAAGAAATTCAAATACATGCCATGGATAACACATACAAGCCTAAGCCTCCTTATTTTATTTTTTTTTTTTTTTTTTTTTTTTTTTTTTTTTTTTTTTTTTTTTTTTTTTTTTTTTTTTTTTTTTTTTTTTTTTTTTTTTTTTTTTTTTTTTTTTTT
>PVKA01030498.1:0-27247 GCA_004027165.1 Ctenomys sociabilis | reverse complement strand
GCCCACTCAGCTATGAATTAAAATGGCTGCGCCCCTGAGGGCTGAAGAGAGGTGTGGCTTATGAATTAACTTCCGGGGGCAGAGGGCAGGGTTAAGGGGGCAACAAGTCTGTCCTTCCGTTTGTGTGCGCAGACACAGACAGGTCCCGAGACGCGGGCCCGATGCCCGCGCTGACGTCACGGCACTGGAATTTGGATAAAAATCCAAAATGGAAAAAAATGTCTAAACTTTAAATAAAGATAGAATCAGTTGTTAAACCTTGTCAAGCCCCACTGGAGCCTAAGGCAATATTTAAATTGTTTATATTTATTTTAGACAATAATTTATTGTTTATATTGTATTACTTAAAATTCTGACATTTTATGCATCAAATTAGACATAAAAGTGCTCTCAATTCCTTAATGCTTAGCATACAGTGAGTCTGTAAATTTTTTTCCCATCAGTTATGAATGAATTCTCCCATGACACTGCAAAGAAAGAATTAGGAAAGCTGAGTGATAATATTTGAGTCTGTCATTCTGGCAGACAATACAACTGTAGAATCCTAATCACCACCCACCCTTCCCTGGGGATCGATCTAAGGACCTTATGCTTGCCAGGCAGGTGCTTCTACCACTGAGCTATCTCCTCAGCCCTGAATTCTAAATTTACGTAATAATCTTACTCAGCAGTTTGTTTATTCACCAACAAACATTGATAATGTATTTTTTCTTAATCATAGACTGTTTTAAGGTGATTGTCTGTGATTTATTATACTTTAAGATTAATTTTTAACATTTTTGAAATTTAGATAGTTTGTGAAAATCTCCTTGTATAATCTAAGTACTTGCTATATTTTTAGCTAGTCCTGGTGTCCTTTCCTGGTTTTTAGCTGAGTGTTCACATGACAGACCAGTTTCATCATCTACTTTCAAGGTCTCCTGCAATGTCTCCATCCTGATTAGAAGAGAGAATGTTTATTTTACAAGCTTGAGGGTTTTTTTTTTTTTTTTTTTGAGATTCTAATTCTCATTTTTAAGAGTTCATTTCATGTAGGACATGATCTTGAACTTATTTTTTATTATTTTGGCAGAATCAGGAATTGAACTCAGGTCCTTGCACTTGCCAGGCAAGCACGTATTCTACTGAGCCATCTCCCTGGCCCATCCTTGAACTTATTCATCATGACATTTGGATATAGATGCTCCCAAGAAATAAGCATCATGTTGTTTACTCATTAGCACCGAGACTTGGGTGATTGACACAGTCTGGAATGAGAACAGGGAACATCCATCTTTCTCTTCCAAGCCCTGCTAATTAGGAGTAGTAGACGCTGGGGAAGAGAATTATGGGAGTGGATGTGAAGTTACATCAGTGTTTAAACAAATATTTTAAAGGGATTCTAATAACTGTCGAAATGGATGCTGGGCATGATTGTGCATGTTTGTAATCCCAGCACTCAGGAAGCTGAGGCAGGAGGATCACTGCAAGTTTAAGGCCCACCTAGGCTAATAAATGAGTTCAAGGCCAGCCTAAACTGTACTGTGAAACCCTTTCTCAAAAAGATTAAAAAAAGTAGAAATGGAAAACATAATCATATGTTAAATTTAGCATTAAAAAGCAAAAATAAACATACTCGAATAGTTGTAAAGAACATATTGATATAGTTTACCACTGAAAGACTGGCAAGAAAGCTCATCAGTCTAATCACTTGCCTGGCACAAGTGGGGACCAGGTTTCAATCCCTAGCACTGCAGGCTGTCCTGGCCCCACCCCCGAGTGTACTGAGCCAACCACCTAGTCTGGGCGTGGTGGTGCACACTTGTAATCCCAACACTGGGGAGGCTGAAAACAGGAAGAGTCCAAGCTGTGTAGTGAGACCTTGTACCAAATACAATTAATTAATTAATTAATCAACCAATCAATCTATTTTTTGTGTATTTAGTACACAATCTACACAGATTGGATTTGCAGTGATCCTCCTGTTTTCAGCTTCCCAAGCACTGATACTGCAGGCGTGTGCCTCCACACCCTGTTTTATTTGTCATCTCAGTGCACCCTGCCGGTGGGGCTGGCACAGCACAGGGGTTGAATCCCCATCTCTGAGGGGGCACTAAGTGCCTAAGAGCAGGTACTTTAGTCTGCTGATCTATCTGGCCAGCCCCCAAATACATTTTTAAAAAGATACATATAGTTTACCATTGAAAATCAAAACAAATATGTACTTACTTAAATGCAAAGAGAAAATAGTTCATGAAGTTATAGTCAACTGAGAAATCATTTCATCTGTATTTAGAGTGCAAGCTGGACTTCCGTTAGGTGCTTTTATTACCAGACTTCTATTACCCAAAAGTAAATTTATGGTTCTTCTTCATGCAGGAAAGTAGAGGAAGAAGTGTTCTACTTTCTCACCTCAGTTCTTCAACAAGGGTATAGTTTCAATGCGTGAATGTTGAGGAAAAGAGAGAGAGAGAGAAAGAGAGAGAGAGAGAGAGAGAGAGAGAGAGAGAGAGAGAGAAATGAGATTTGAGCAAAAGAACAAGTAGAAAGTAAGAGGAAGAGATTAGAGGAGAAATGTGCAATGGGGGAGGGGGAAGAGGGTAAAAGCCCGTCATGAGGGAGGACCCAAGAGACAGGAACCTGTCTCTTTCTCCTTTTTGCATACTATCTGAAAGTAACATAAGATTTAATTATTGACAGTGGAAACATGTCAGATTCACTATTTTCTATACAAGAGCCCTGCAACAGGGTTGTGTAAAGAGGGGAAATAATTTGCTCTATGATGATTTCTTTAAACAAAATTCCTTCTCTTTAGTTCCCTGCCCCTACCATAAAGTGCACAAATCAGTGGTAAGAGCTGTGAGGGAGTCCCCTGAGAATTAAGGCCCCTAACACCCTGTCTATTCCCATTATCCTTATTTTCTTTTGATCTTTCCAATTTTCCTGACATATCTTTTGCTGAGGACTGCCTAAGGTGTGTTTTCTAAATCTGTGAAAAAGAAATGCAAAACATTTCCCGAAGGAAAAAATATCACTACTCTCAATTTTACCTGAGGAATTGGTATCTAAATATTTCTCTGTTTTTATCAGTCTTGGAAAGAGCTCGAATGTTTCTTGAAGAGGTAATTTTCTAATGTGCCACAGCTGAGTCATGAGGCGGGAATGTTTCTCCTGTTGACAATAATTGTTTCCTCTCTGGAGAGAATAGAAAGACAGAGTATTTCTTAGTATCTCAAACAGCATCTAGTTCGGTTGCTTTTTTTTTTTTTTTTTTTTTTTTTTTTTTGCGGAACCAGGGATTGAACTCAGGAACTTGCGCTTTCCAGGGAAGCGCTTATTCCACTGAGCCATCTCCCCAGCTCCTAGTTCGGTTGCTTTTTAATGGAGGCTTCTCACAAAATTAATAATTTAAGGTGTTTACTAGACACTATACCTAGGAATTTTTGTACTCTATTGTAGAAATTGTGAGCCTGCATACCAAATTGTGTATCTACCATATTTTATATCTGAACTGTACTCCTGGTTTTAACTTTTTAAATTGATTTATATCTTAATTAAACCAATATAAATGCATGCTTAAAAAGTCCAACAGAAAAAGCGTAACAGTATACTGGCCCATGTTTCCCTACACTTGATTCCTATTCACTTCTGTACTTTATTATTCATCTCCTTATTTTTAAACTAAAGGCTTATGTTAACTTGAAAGTGTTTTCACTTTATGCATCAGTGACTTCTTGCTGTGAATGACTGGGCTTTAGCTTTCTTTACTATCCATTCCTTCCTGCTTCTGTTTCTTTCTCCTTATTCTAATATAGGCAAAGCCACAATGTTGGTTAAATTGACAACTAGAAGTTTTTAAAAACATTCTTTTTAATGGTTATGCTCTTTGCCCTATCAAGAATATAGTTTAGAATTTATTTTAATATTACAATCAGAGGTAAGTACAAAAGATTTATATATATGGATACTCATTATACTCTATCAGTAATAATGAAAATGAAGACCAGTCTGAAAATTAACACTGAGAATTTTTCTCTGTTAAAAAATCTAGTGGGCCATAGTGCCATGTGGCTGTCATTTGGTACGGGTATGGGGACAAGCATTAGGGGTTGAGGTAGTATAGCTCAATCCTAGAAGTGCAATGCCAGCCTGAAACAAGAGAGAGAAAGAAAATCTGTTATCATCTATTCATGTGTTCTACTGTACAAAGCAGTATTTTTTAAGGCTGTGATAAGATAGTTGATGGAGAAAAAATATAATAAAACACTTAACAGTATACCTAATTTCAAATTTCAATGGCAAAAAGAGACAAGGGAAAATGTATATTATAGTAGGAAGGAATAGATTATGTACCAATGATGAAAGGCATTTTCTCTGATCTATTGAAAAGTAATTTTCTTGTCCTATTTAGATTTTTTTTTCTAGTCTCCTATTTAGATTTTTTTCTAATGAATGAATCATAGTGGTAAATCATGCTCTAAAATGATTCTACTGTTTTACAGTATCACCATCCATTTACAAAACAGTAGCTTTATTGTATTTTGAACACTACTAAGTGTGGTGCTGTTATTTTTTAAATTCTTGATTTTAGTTCAGCTCTTCTTATTTATATTTGGATATCTTTGTAGAGGGTTTTTTTTTTTTTTTTCTACAACCAAGGATTGAATTCAGGCCCTTGAGCTTGCCAGGGAAGCGCTTATTCCACTCAGGCATCTCCCCGTTTGTAGAGTTTTGATATCATTTAAAAGCTATATTTTATAGGAATATATATATATGTTACTGTAATTTTTGTGCTAATTTCTGTGAACGAAGCAACTGCACTGAAGAGAGCAATGTGTAATAGAAGGGTCAGGCTTGGAATGCCTGTCATTCTTGTCTGTTAAATACATACTTCTTGTCATGACATACCAATTATTACCATACTGTCTCACAAGTAAAAGTTTTTTTTTTTTTTTTAAATGGGTAATAAATGAGAAAAGAAAGAGACAAGAAAAAAAAGTCACAGGACAGTCCTGCTACAATGCTTTGTATGGTTAGATTTCTATGTAAAAATATGTGTCTATTCCTATTTTTTATTTTTTTTCCCTCATATTCTGTAAGGACTTAAAGTTCAATACATCAGTACTTGATGGAAAATACCTGTTCCATGTCATGCCTAAGATATTTGATATTTAGAAAGATAGGGTAAATTGAACTGCATATGTTATAGGGTAATAATCAGCTTCTCTTCTGGAGGGTTAACAATATAAGTCTGCAAATCAAAAATTGGGAAATGGAAGGGCTGCAAGGTCAGTCAACATTTTGGCCCTAGCCTTTCAAGGTCAGTGAAGACTCAGGACATAGGAGAGCTTGTACTGTAACATCATGAAACTCAGTTGTTCCCCAAATTTTCTGATCAAGGAGATTATGGAGCCACAGAGGATTGCAATCGATGATGCATAGTGTGCCTTAGGAGAGTCACATGGAGAGAAAACATTCTCTCAGGCTTTCACAGAGAGCAAATTGGTCAAGCAATGGCTGTGCGGTACAGGGTTACATGATAAATCCTGGGGGTATGTGACTAACCTTATCAGATACAAAAGTTACATTTCTTATTATATAGATCTTGCTTCATCTTGGTCTTAATCATTCAGCAGAAAAGTATAAAAACAAGGTATATAAAGTAAAGCCATATTAATATGTTGAGCTGTAAAAGGCTCTAGTCAACAACTTCTGTGGATAACCCACTACTATTGTGGACTGCTGGACTGTGTTGCAGTGTTTTTCTGAATTCAAGCAACTATAGTATTTAAATGGCAATATAATACCATCTCAGATAGGACTAAACATAAAAAGGGGATACAAAGGAAGAACCATTTTGTTTTTGTATATACAGAATAATTAAGGTAGATATACAGCTACTTTCGCTTAATTCTATGAGAAGAAAAATTTGTAGTAATAGTGTATGGACAGGATGCACTGTCTGTTTCTTGTACTATGGATAACTACTAAGAAGATAGCAATGTGAAATGTATTAATTATTGAAAATGTCTTATTTATCAGCTTTGTAATGTATGTGCTAATTTAATTGACAAAATTATACCTACTCTTAATATTCTTTGAATGTTTTCAAATAATTTTTCTTATCTTTTTTCTTATGCATTGACTGTCTTGTGAATAATGTACATTGATGTACATTATAGATAGCAGAGTTTGAGGTGGATGATGGCAGAGTTTATTTTAAATGTGAGCAGAAACATGGAATAATAAAATTGTAGAATGGGTTTATAAGACAGTAGATCTACTTTGGTAAGAATATGGTGTCCACATGGCACAGGCAGTGTGCATTTTAGCTTTATTTATTATTCTAATTGGACAAATTTATGGGATATGGTGCCATAATTTGAGACAAATACCCAGAGTGTAATTCTCAAATCATAATAGCTAATATTTCCACTTCCTTAAATATTTAAGAAAAATAAAAAGATAAGCACATAATTGTACATAATTAATGCAGCATATTTACACCACATATACTGATCTGCTGTACAGATGTTGATCTTTTCTGCCCTTCTCTACCTACTTCTAAAAGAATCTTTTGTCCACAACTCTGCCTTTAGAGTCTGTTTCTCAAACTTGCTGTCCTTCCCCTTCCTACATGAGTGAATTTCAGCTGACTGGAATAGGATTAGCATCGGATACAAGCATAGTCAGCCCATAGAATTCATAGGACATTCTGTGATGTGTTTGAGACTCATCATAAAAAGACAGGGTGGGCCATGTGGGCTCTGTAGAATTTGCAGTGGGAATCATGAGACTGAGCTGAAGGGGGCAGGGAGCAGACACTCTAAGGATGAGCTCAGTTCCTCGGGTTTCAAGGGTACTAGAGGTGGCCGCATTGTGTGGTGCAGTAACTGAAACTCAGAGGGAAGGGAAACCCGGTATCTGGAGCAGCCCAGGCAGTAAACAAAAGGGAAACTGAAAAAAAAAAAAAAAAAAAAAAAAAAAAAAAAAAAAAAAAAAAAAAAAAAAAAGAAAAAACAGCCACAGTGATAGAAAGAGGGAGCTGTTGAATTTAGAGCTTTCTTGTTTCTGGCCAATTGTTGATTAATGTAGATCTTTTCTTTTAATTTTTTATTTATTTATTTATTTTGCAGTTAGTGAAAAAGTAAGCAAATATCTCTTAAAAACAACTATCACACAGGAAAAGATAATTCAACACCTGCAGGACGATACAAAGATGAACAATGTGAGACTAATAGGCATCAATGAGAAGGAAGGAGTCAATACAAATGATATAAAAAGAATATGGGCAGATGTAATAGCAGAAAACTTCCCAAATAGGGGGCAACAATCTGAGATTCAAGTAACCAGAGCATATAGAACTCCAAATAACATCAACCCAATTAAAACTACTCCCAGACATAATAATCAAGATCCCAGAAATTCAGCACAGGAACAGTATACTAAAAGCTGCTAAAGAAAAGAAACAGATCACATTTAAAGGAATGTGATCACATCAGAATAACGGCAGATTTCTCTTCACAAACCATCAAGTCAAGAAGACCATGGAGCAAAGTACTTCAAGTTTTGTAAGAAAACAAATTCCAACCCAGACTGATATACGCTGCAAAACTCTCTTTCAAGTATAATGGAGAAGTAAAACACTTCCATGACAAATAACAACAAAAGAATTTCATGATGACAAAGCCAAGCCTACACAGACTACTAACTGATGTTCTAGAGAGGGAGCAAAATGATCACAACCCCATGAATGAGAATGGAAAGAACCTACCAAACAGGGCAAACAAACACAGGAGAATAAGAGGTATACAATAGTAGTCTTTCAGTTAATCTTTTGTGTACAGCAGCAAAATATTTGCATCAGTACACTCTACAAATGGACTCCTCTTGGACCCTATGGGGATGATTCCATATGGGTCTGCAGGGTGGATTTCAAGGAAATAGCTGTAGCTCAGTCCCATAAGTGACACCTGGCCACCAGTAAGTGTCATGGTCATTATCCATGTCCACAACACACTAGAACTTTGTGGAATCCTTTCTTTTTTAAAAACAGTTAACCTTAGTAGAGCCAGTCCTCTCAAACTGTTGGGCAGTAGGATCATATTATGAAGAACTTTGCCAAAGCAAGACATTTATAATTTGCTAGACAAGATATAAATATTAATAGTTTTTGAAATGGAGAATAATATCTGTTACAATATATTAAGTGAAGATTAATCTAGTAGTACAATGTAGGAGAGATACAGAAACTGCTTTGGGAAATTATTACAGTAAAATATGTGAGAGGTAATTAATTTTTTGAGCTAAGCCTAGGATGAAAGGAAGGCAACTGAGTAAATGGATGTAAATGTGAGAAAGTTGGTGTCAATAACACGTGATCATTTATTGGGCTTATGGAAGGTGGAAAAGAATTAAGTTGGATCTGAGATTTTAAGTTTTGGGAATTGGAAGTTGGTAATAGCATTAAAAGAAATAGGGAAGTTAAGAGCTTGGGTTGTTTTGGTTTGTGAAAAGCCTGACAGCTGTTCAGCTCTGCATCAGCTGAGTTTCAGGTGGTGATAGAAAATACTTTTTAGTGTAGCTTGAAAAATAGTAACTGAATTCTTATTACCTTGTTCCTGTCCCTAGGTGGTAGAGGGAGGTGGCTAAGGTACAAAAATGATTGCAATATGACTTATGCTTTTGAAGAACTCTTGGTTTTATGGGTGAAGTTGTTTGTCAGGTAGAGATATATATGTGGAGCTCGGGTAAGGGGGACTTTTGGGCTAGAGATCTAGATGTTGGTGGAGTCCTGAAAAACTGAAGTGTCTGAGAACAGAGTGAGAGGGTGTAAAGAGGAGGACCAAGGGCAAAACCATGGGGGAATACCTCATGTCACACGGTGAGAGAAGGGAGCAGGACCAGAGAAGACATGACCAGGGCCTGCTTAGGAAAAACAAGGCAGCATAGGGTCAGAAAACAAAAGCAAAACAAAACCCCCAAAACAAGAAACAAAGCAAACCAAAAACACAGGAAGGGAGGAGATACAAAACCAATGGTAACAGTAAATGTTGCAGAAGGCTTGAAAGATTGTGCTGGGTTTAGTGTGCAGGAGCCCATTCAAGATTCTAGAAGGAGCTGGTAAGCAAAGGGCTGGAGAAGACATGTAGAAAGCACATGTAAAGCATTCTTCTTATAAGTTGGGTGTTGAAGGAGTGGTAAGTGGAGGAACTTGAGATAGAGCTGTGTGGTTTTGGTTTATTAGTTTTAAAGACGTGGTCTATGTAGGAAAGCAGAAGAGAAAGACCAGGAGGGATCAAGGATTCAAGAAAGAGCTGAAGCAGCAAGGAGGTGAGGAAATAGGGGTACTCTGGAACAAAAGTGAAGATAAAAGAGATAAACTTGCCACAAGGACAGACATTTTATCCTGAAGCTACTGATGGGAAGGAGGAATGCAACATACAGTACAGAGGAATTTGAAAAGGAAGAGAAAGGAAGTAAAAAGAAAAAAAATTCCTCAGACAGCTTCTGTTTTCTCAGAAAAATAGTAAGCTGGAAGTGTAGTCTTGTGATTGGGGATTTTAGGAACCTAGAGGAAGAGAAATTTTTGAAAGGGCACCAAAGAGAATCGAACAGAGAGTAAAGAAGTAAACAAGAGGCTTTTAGAGTGATAATGAGAAATTAAAGATGATGGCTGAGTCCCCAGGCCTGCCACGCACCGGCCCCACCCCCAGGGCACATTGAGACAGCAATTGAGACTGGGCATGGTGGCGCTCTCCTGTAATCCCAGCACTTGGTAGGCTGTAAATAGGAGAGTCACTGCAAATCTGATTTAGTAGTGAGACCCTGTAGGCCCTTCTCTAAAATACAGAAAGGAAAAAAAAAAGATAAAGAGTTGAGAGACGAATCAAGAAAACTAAAACTATTTCAAGTAATGGTAATACTTAGAATTGTGTGTTCTTTTTGCTCCTAACTGTAACTATTTTACAAATAAATAATCCCAGAATAGTTAAGCAACTTGTTCATGAGTTTGTTAAAGTTCTAGTCCCTATGATCTGTTATTCTCAGTTAGATATGACAATTGATTATAAAGCTATTTTGGGGAACTGGCTAAATCTGACTGGATTTGGAAAATGTAAAATTGATACAACAAAAAGATCAATGCTTGTGCATACTGAGCACACATAATACATGGACTGTGAATCACATGAACCAATTCTGCAATGTTCTCTAAATAATAGTGTGTATTTTGGGTAAGAATATTTTGTCAAATATTTAAATAGTTATGATTATGTATATATTTAAATGTCTGATTTCTACAAAATATCTGCCAATTCCCTTGTTAGCTAAAAGAAATTCAGACATCACAGTTACCATTCTATAATGGAAGTCTAGTTTTCAGTGTGAAAGTTACATTTGAAGAAGACAATGTGAAACACTATTACACATTTAGAAGTAATTAATAACTTCTGTTAATATAATAAGAATATTAAAGTGTTCTTAAAAATAGTAAATTCTTAGATTTCAAGTTTCAGTTGTTTAAATCTCTGTAAGTCAACTTAAAGATGAAGCTTTGAATTTCTGAGGAATCATGTTTTGGCAGAGTTCCATGAAAGGCTGACATCCCTACTGAAGTAATATTTTCATTTGCCACTGTGGAAAGGATCAAATAGTAACTTTATGTTGAATATAGTAGTGATCATTTTATCATTATGGGTCAAATACAATGATCAAAACTTTTCTACATCATTTCCATATGCAACACATGCAATTTATTGGTCATAGAATAAAGACTTGCTTTGATAATAGACAGAATATTGTTATTCCTGGCAGACGAGCATCTAGATCCCGACCCCCCTTCTTTGGTTGATGAAACTAAATAGAAAGTGATTCCAGAAAAAAAGATGAAAGTCTTGTTAGACAGTCTGTGTTTTTAAAGCACATTGTAATTGTTGGTTATTCTTCATCCTGCTGCGACAGCAGATGGGCATGCCATCCGTGATGTCCATAGGCGTCAGCATGAGGTGGGGTCGGTGATTGTTCTGGCCTTTTGCCCAGGAGATGGAACAGAGTGACTCAGATTTTTTTTGGCTAAATTCCACAGAGGCCTCATGAGAGCCCTTCACACTGAACTGGTACTGAAACCTTTTAACACTTTTCTGAACTGGCAGACTTTAGACTTAATGTACAGACAATGCTAATGATGCACCTACCTCTCTACCTGTGTGTGTGTGTGTGTGTGTGTGTGTGTGTGTGTATCCACTCTTGCTAGAAGTCTACACTTACAACATCACAAGGGACCTGTTTCTCAGGTCTCAACTGAGGAAGGGTGCCACACATTTCAGAGTTATTCCTGATCAAGGAACCTATTCTTCTAGCTGGTGTTAGGCAGCTTTTTGCTGAAGTTGGGGTTCAGCGGGCCAGGCTCCCTGTCTAACTCAAAAGACTTGTCACTGTCCATGATTTCTTTATCTATAAGGCCACATTCTGAAGAGACTGTCCTCTTTCACACTGTGCCCGAGAAGTGCTCAATTTTTACAAGAAACTTGAGCTACTTTAGCTTCCTTCTAAATCTGCTCCAGACCACTCTTACTCCACTTAAAATTTCTGCCACCAACATTTTCTTGCTCCTTAGCTATGTGCTATCCTGTCTGCAAGTTCTGTGCCAGAAATTCTGTACAACACTCTTCATTTTTCTTTTTCTCTCATTCTTCCCCTTTCCAATACTTCTTCCTTACCCTGTCTGCAGAGCTTTATTTTCATTTTCCCTTCCCTTTCACTTTTTTTTTTTTCTTAAATGCAAAGGCAGAAATTCTACCTTTTTCCTACTCTGTGTTCATCACCAGAATGATATGTGATGGAGTGGATACCTGTCCCAGGACTAAGGTTGTTTCTTTTTGTCAACCCAAGGCTGTAGTTCTTTTACTCATGTGTCTACATACTTTATCAGCACCTACAGGGATTAACTTTTCTTTTTTTTCAGAAAGGAAGACTTTACTGTTTTTAGCAAGAAAACTGTTACTTTAACATGCTTATAGTATAATGGCACTGTGAGGCTCTCAGAACAGACAAAATAATACTGAAGAGTGCAGGTCTTGAGGCCAACAGACCTAGGTTTGATTCCAGGATTTGATATTTTCTAACCTTGTGACTTTGTAGGACTTGAGAGATATTATAAGAATTAACCAATATATGCATAGTTTTTTCTAACATAGAGTGTAGCATATGACAGGTACTAAATAAATAAGTTATTATCATTATTACTGCTATTTTCATAAATGTGGGGCATAAAGACTTACTCCCCAAATTTGACAGCCAGGACAGTTGTAACATTGTTCCTGGAAAGGTGGCAAGTCGATGCTATCCTTCCAGGCATATTTTGATGAGTCTGAATACGTTGTGAGACAGTTTGGCATATGCATTCCTTGGCCATCTTCCAACACCCAACAAATAACATCTTGGATGAATGCTGGGACTAGAGAATCGTGGTCTTTTTGGGTAACATGATATGCTTCTCTGACTTCTTGTCACGTAAGTTCTGTCTCTGGACGGTTTTTACAAGCCTCCTGCAGTATCTTTTGGTCAACTAAAAATGTATGCTATTTGAGAGCCAAAGAGCAAGACTTATTTTGCCCTTTAGAGGATTTTTCATGTCACAGAAGTATATCAGGTCTGTAAACGGATGGTTGGCTTTATGTTCAAGCGGTACAATTGTGTAATTGTACTGTCATTCCAGCAACTGGTATCAGTCTCCAGGATATTTTGAGGTCTTCCTTTCCTGCTGCCACAGAATCTCATGCTGTGACTTGCTGCTGCTCTCTTACAGCACTCATTCACTTCTGTAACAGTCAGGGTTTGCAGCCCCTGTACTTCCTTTTAACTCACTGTATCTCCTTATGGAGTCTTTCAGGGGTTTGGCAATGTACAGGCCATGCACAAGGCTCTTTAGGGCATTTTCTAAATTTTAAGGCATGAATATAACAAATATTCTGGTTAGTGGGTGGTCCCCAAACAGAATTTTGGTGTGGGAGATTCCTCTTCTCTTCTTGGGTCCACTGTACATTTGAGCTGAAAGTAGAGGATTTCCTGTCCTGATCCTTGGAAGGGGCTGCTCCACTGAATATACTTACCTCCAAGTGAATCAACCATACCATCTACTGTGTGTATATAAACCTTTGGGCCATCCACTTTATATATAGGAACATAGTATCTCATATTCAGACCAACTGCCTGGAGTGCTAGGAGGAGCATTCCTCAGAAGGGGAGAAGAGTGAAATCTGCGAAGCAGACAAAATAACAGGAAGAAGACAAAAGCCACTGAGAAAATTACAAAATTCTGTGTAGGATGATAGGAGCAAAACCTCTTTGTAGGTAGACTTCTCTTCATTGCCTTCTCTTAGCTAAGATTTGTTAAATAAGTAATAGTAGCCCTAAAATATCCTAACTTTTTAATTCCCCACATCTACCAAAAGCTAATACCCTAACTCCCCTAATCCAACCATCTCTAGTCCATTTCTGTGCCAATTCTCCTCAACAAATATGCCAAAATAACACAATAAATAAATAAATAAATAAATATGAAAAGCCCTGAAGTATGAATGCTATGTAATAATAAAAATTATACACTATTCAAGGTGCAAGAACATGAAAAATCTGGAATAAACCTTCAAAACTCAAAAAGTATGTTGAATGTAAAAGTACACAAAAGTAAATATTTTATGATTCCATTTGTATGAAGTTCTAGAGCAAGAGAAGCCAAAAAAGATCAGAACAATGGTTGTGTTTGAGGGATGTGGACAGAGATCATCTGGAAAGGGCTGTTCTATGATGATGTAGTGTTCCATAATTTGTTAAATGTTGAACTACATAGGCATGTCTTGATCAGATTCACCTATTAATGGCACTTAATTTTTTTAGGTTTACTGAACATATGTTTTTGTCTCAAAAACAGAATTGAAAATAAATGTTACTACTGATTAATCACATGCATTCCAATGTTCAGTTGTTGTAATTTATTTTGAAATACGCTAAAAATTCAGGTGGGTAGATGGGTGAATAGAAATATGTACATATTGGTGATAAAGGAAACAGGGCAAGACCTTCAGTTGGTTAGAGTATGGGATATTCACTGTAGAATTTTTTCAACTTTTCACTTGGAAAATTTTCATGGTGGAAAATTAGAAAAAAAGAAAAGATATCAAATATATTAATTAGAACTAATTATATATTACTCAATGTTGTACATTAAACATCAGTTTAAATGAAAGCACATCTCGCTACATAATAAATTACAAATGATATGACATACCTTATTCAAGGATGCCTTAAACAATGCTCCTTTGATATAGTGATAACATCTCAGAAATATTTTTATATTAAAATACATGTGTAGTGGCTGGGGAGACGGCTCAGTGGAATAAGTGCTTTCCTGGAAAGCACAAGGGCCTGAGTTCAATCCCCAATTCCACCAAAAAAAAAAAAAAAAAAAAAAAGACTCCTAAATTTGAGCCTGGCATGGTGGCACATGCCTGTAATCCCAGCACTAGGGAGGCTGAGGCAGGAGGATTGTTGTGAGTTCGAGACCAGCCTGAGCTACAAAGTGAGCTTAAGCCCAGCTCGAACTGCATAGTGAGACCCTGTCTCAAAGAAAAGACAAAAAATAAAATAAAATAAAATAAAATACATGTGTGTTCCCTACAATGCTGAATGCTGTAATGTAGACATTTCTCATAGTCCTTTAGTAAGTGCGGCAGGTTGTGAGGCATCAGGACCCCACAGTCAATCAGAAATTTATTTGATACATAGGGCTGATAAGTGCCCAGGTGGGAGTGCTGGAGGAGTCCCAGGTGTATTAGGCTGGATGAATGTCATGATTTATATCTAAATGTCTCCAAGAGCTTAATGAGCTCGTAGGTCTAGATTCTGGAAGGTGATTAGACTATAGGAGCTTATAACTGACTTTTATTAGAAGGTGGGGGTCTGGTGGGAAGAAATGGTCACTAAGGTGTGACCTGGAAGGGTATCTTTCTCTCCTGAGTTCCGTTCCTTGATTTTTCTGCTTCCTATTGGCCATGCTGCAAGCAGATCTTCTCCACCATGTCCTCCCACTGTACCTTTCTGTTCTACCTTGGAACCAGCCAGCTATAGGATGAAACATGAGTCAAAAGAAGCCTTTCCTTCCTGAAGTTGTGAGTGTCAGGTATTTTGTCTTAACACCAACAGAAGGAACTGATCAAAGGCATGAGTCAATAAAACCTAACCTAACAGTCCATTTGTATTATAGAAATTAATTCAAAAAGGACATGACAAGGAAGACAAGTGTTGCAGTCAGGGTGCCAAGCTCATCTTGGCATGCTGCTTCCTTGCTCACTTTCCTCACCTGTAAACTGAGTGCCATCCCAGCACCTACTTCACAGAGTTAATGATAATAAGAGCATTTAGTACGTGTAAAACCAGTAGTACTCAATCCTTAGTAACTACTCAGTCAGTATCGCCATTTTTTAGTGAAGGGCATCAGATAGGTCCCTGTAGTCTGGAGGAAGTGATCAACATATGCCTTAACTGTGCTAAGAAAATCAGGGCCGCAGTCATGTCATCACTGCAGGGACTTTGAAGCAGAGGGCACTGTAAATGAAAGTTTCTGTTGTACGGTAATGTCCCTCTTTGCTGCTCATTTAGTTCAGTGTTCCTTTTTCCAAGAATGTAATCTGCTTGCCAAGTGGGGTCAAGCTGGGGGGGTGAGTAGTGTCCCTTAAAAGATTCAGGAGACTCCCTTAGGGGGAGGCTGGCTCTAATCTACCTCTAGATCTCGTCCTCAGGTCACAATTTTATAGTAAATACATAGCTTCTTGTTTTGTTCTTATAACATCCACATTCACTTTGAAGTTTGGGGAATCTTGTGTGAATCTTGGGGATGAGGAGGACCCATCCCACATAGAGGCAAAAAATTAGGTGTTTGTCCTCTCTTGTGGCTTGAGTTTAGGCTTACTAACCTCAGCCAGACATTCTCCTGCCCAAGAATTTGACTCCTCAGGGAGTTACCTAAAGAAGCAGGTGCCTTTGAAGTTTCTTGTGGTGGTAGTGGTAATCACTACAGCATCCAGGATTAAGAAGTGTTGTGTCAGCAATTTTTGTAGAATTTCCCAAGCTGCAGGAGGTGGCAGTACATGGAGTGGCCCCCAAAGTCCAACGAGGACGACTCAGGAACTGAAGGATACTCTTGAGACCTTCTGGTTATCTACATGTTTATGTTTCCTGCTTATATTTTGAGCTTGGTTCTCTAGGCTAGATTTTCTGTGCGTTATCCAGTCTCTTTTAATGAGTTCATTTTTCTTAGTAATTAGCCAGGGTCAGGTTCCATCATTTGCAGCTCAGAAACCATCTTTAATGCCTGTATTTTCTAAGATCTCTGTATTGGGTCCTGTTCTATTCCTATTACACTAACAACTCTTTTATGTCACAGAAAATGTGTTCATTGTGTAAAAGTCTGACCTTTATCTGTTGCAGTCTTTTACTCCTCTATAGTATGATAAGCTAACAAGTTGGTGGCCTGCACAAAGCGAGACACAGCTATTTAATCTCTTGCCAGGCATCGCTCCTCTTGGCATGATGCTGTATAAGTCTCTGTAAAGAGTCCTGCTGTCTCAGCAGCCAATCTACTTACAGTTTATATTTTTCTGTGTTTTTGTTTTCTTTTATTTTCTTTCTAATCGAGGTGTGAAAAATTTGTAGGCTTAGTTAAGTTCCTCATGAAAAAACACAATTAAAAATTTTTCAGTGATAAAATCTACATATTTGTATTTTAATAATGCAGCTAAAATTTGATGTAAGTTCCTGCTTTTCTCTTTTTTTGGCTTAATGAATATCATTTATTCAGTGTGAAATCTTTATATGTTCCACATGATAAGAATAAATATACATTAAATCTTTTAAAAAAAATGAGCTTCACACACTGAGACATAATCAACTGTGTTTCTTGTCAGAAATCTACTACATTACAATATGCACCATATTTATTGAATTCATGTTGCTTTACCAAACATCTGTTTAACATTTATGTTGTGCTAGGTGATGATCAGGATTTTGTGACAGAAGTCAAGTAAAACATGGCCCCTTCTTTACATACAATCATCCCTTGATAATCCCATGAGAGACCCAGGACCCCTCTAGATACCAAATCACATAGATACACAAGTCCTTAATATAAAAGAGAACAGTATTTGCATACAACCTACGCACAGTCTACATTGCTTATAATACACACCATAAAATAAGTGATACATAAATAATTGTTATACTGTACTCTTTATGGAATGAAATGTAAAGAAAGCCTGAACATATTCAGTTCAGACAATTTTTTTCTCAAAATGTTTTGATCCAAAGTTGGTTGAAAGCACCAATACGAAACCTTCAGATGTAAAAAAGATGAATTATTTAGAATTATAGCTATTGATTTGTTATGTCATGGGGAGATATACACATACCAATTGAGTCACACCTGAGAAGTAGGAGGGATGAAAACAATTAGTGGGTAGCGACACATGACATTGGCAAGTGGACCAACCCTTACCCATGAGACACAGAACGTCCTGTCCTGGGTGCATGGAATAATCAGTAAGATCAATGATATGGAAGTGTCTGAAATAGCAGCATGGAGCCAGCAGTTGGGCTCCGGAGAGCTCCACCAATAGAAGGCCAGTCTCAACCCCCATACCACAGAACAATATCAGCTCCAGGCCCAGCATGATTCCCATGAAAAACTTGGTTGCAGCACACAACACATTTCTGGGATCTGATATGGGCTCTTATCACAGAACTCTAAAAAGCAGAGGTATTTTCCTACTTTTTTTTTTTCCCCCTTATTGGATATCCCTTTTCTGTGTGGTTTCAAGTTATCTTGTTTTCTCATGTATTTTGTGGTTATTTTTATTTTTGGATTTTTTCTTTTTCCTCCTCTTTCTTGCATCTGCTTTCTTTTTCTTGTTTCTTTTCTATTCTCCTCTATCTTTTTAAAAATTCATTTAATACAGGGTCTGTAGGGTCTATAGGGTCTCAATATGTAGATGGACTCATAGTGATTCTCCTGTTTTCAACCTCCCAAGCACTGGGATTACAGGTGTGCATCACTGTGCCCAATCTCAATCTCCATCTCAGCATGCTCTGGGGGCAGGGCTGGCACGCAAACCAGGGATCAAACCCCAACCTCTGCAATCTGCCTAAGCAGGTATTTTAGTCCCACTGTGCTATCTGGCCAGCTGCGTTCTTCTGTTTCTTTCTTCTATTTTTCACTGTTTTGGTTTCTTATCTGTCTTTTTTGTTTTCTTCTATTGATCCTCTTTTTCTCTTTCCTCAACTACTTTTTGAATTTAAACCTGCAAGTAAGTAAACATTGTCTCTTCCTTTTCTGATTACTCCACATTCTATTTCATTCTTTCTGTCTTGCATCATCCAGTTTCCCCAGACTCAGGCAGTTATCCTTTGACCTCCAGTCCTGACACTACAATATTTGACTTCATTCATCACTTTATCCTTTCCCTTACCCATCTTAACCACTTTGCCTACAACCTCTGCAAAAAGGTAAAATCACACCACTAAGGGGAAAAATCACACTGATTTTCTTATATAACTTTAGAATTTGTTCGTGTTGTTGAAGGTAGCAGGTTAGTGGTTACCACTGTTTGTCAGTAGTTAAGCTGTACTTGAAACTATTGTTATTACAAACTGTGCCACTTTAGTCTGAGTGTCATACATATTATTGTAAGTTTTTCTTCCCTGTCTGATAAAGGGAAGAAATTGTATTGGGTCCAAGTATTAACTCTGCATCCTTCATAAATTGGGATAATAGGTTCTTGGGATAGCTATAAAGAACTAGCTACATTTTGAGGACAGCCCTGAAGAACAGACATCTCCTATAGAAGTCTCAGTACCAGTGATAAAGCTACCTATCATAAATAAAGTGGCAAGCATCAGCATAGAAAACAAGATAAATTTAAAGAAGAGAAAATAGAAAATGAGAAGACACAGAAATAAAATGCAACCACAAATGCCCAGCCCACTCAGAATAATCCCAGGTCACAATGAAAGAGATGAAATTGGAAGTCAAACACTAGAACTTTCTGAAATAATACAGAGCAGAAATAATGGAAGAAAAATTTTCAAAAATGGATAAAGAATTTGACATACAAATAAACTAAGCATACATTACTCCAAATAGCTATGACCAGAATAAGACTACATCAAGGCATATGATAATCAAAATTCCAAAAATTCAGCACAGGAACAGAATACTAAAATCTATTAGGAAAAAGCAATACATTTCCCATAAAAGAAAGCCCAGCAGAATCATGGAAAACTTCTCAACACAAACACCGTCAAGTCAAGAAGAGGTTAAAGTATTTCAAGTCCTAAAACAAAACGTCTTCCAACCAAATTTGATGTGCCCTGTAAAATTATCTTTTAAAATTAGTGGAAAGAGACTCTCTCCACCTGATCCACCTCAGCCTGGCCTGCCCTGCAATTCCCTGAGCCCCTGCCCTCTAGCCCACCAAGGAAGTGAGAATTTTTGTGACATTTCTGGCCCCTGATCCAGCCCAGCACAGCCCAGTGAGTGTGTGGGAGAGCTTCTGGGCTCCCTGGTGCTTCCTGGGCCAGGGGCACAATAGAGGGGAACCACAGGCTCATAGTTGTGCCAGAAGGACTACAGCAAAAAGGAGCTGAACAATATAGCTAGATCCAGGCCAGGCATAACCGGATAATCTCAAAGTTAATAGACTGGCACCCAAATCTCGTTTTGTGCTAAGGTTGTAACTGCACCGAAGCTCTACACCAAAGGTCAGAGGTCAGTGTTATACAAAATGACAAAGACAAGGAGCAAAATGCAATTTCAGGCCTCCAGCCCACCAATGATAAGTGTGGAGGACACAAGCTCAACTGAAATGAATGAATTAACAGAGTCAGAAGAAAAAATAACCCTTCTTCACTGTTGATGAGAGTATAGACTGGTGCAACCACTGTGGAATCAGTGGCTCTTTAAAAAGCTAGCATTCGAACTCCCATTGACCCAGATATTCCTCTTCTGGGTATTTTTCCCAGAAAAATTAAAAGTATCATACTACAATGATAATTGTGACCCATGTTTGTAGCAGCACAGTTTGTAATAGATAAATCTTGGAAACAATCCAAATGATCAGCAACCAAGGAATAGATAAAAATGTTGTGGTATTTTTATACAATGGAGTTCTACTCAGCTATAAAGAGGAATAAACTTGAGACATTTATAGGTAAATGGATACAACTTCAGAACACACTCTTCAGTGAAATAAATCAGTCTCACATGTGTAAACATTAGGTTGTCTCCCTAGTGTAAGAAGCTGAAAGGGTAAATGGAAATTGGGGAATGGAAAAAAAAAAACTATTCAAAAGGAAAGGGAAACTGGGATGTGGGAAAGGAGAAAAGGTGGAAGAGGAAAGTAAAAAATCATGTATATACATATATTTATGATCATTATATATACTTATATAACTACATATAGTTATAGTATGTATATATAGTTTATATATATATATATATATGATAGTTAAGATAGATATACTAGTAGGTTTTATTAGTTCATTAAAGTGAAGTGTTTGTACATTTATTGTTTGATCAATTTGTCATGCCTGTGTCCTGTAATCTGAGCAAATACTTTGAACATAACAATAAGCAGTGCATGATCCATTGTTACTCACCTATCTTCCTTTGAAATTTTGTATTGTGTTTTTTTCTGTTTACAGAGACAATTAATGGGTAGAAGTGAGGGTGGGGAAGGTGTTGTAACATGTTAGTTACAATCTTGATGAAGCAGGTTGACCATGCTTGGCACATATTCTGGCTCTTATTTAGTTCATTCAGGAAGTCACCAAAAAACAAAAAACTCTTATTTAGTTCATGCAGTAAGACAAATGACTTAATCTATCTACATCAATATCTTTGTTTGGAAAGGGGTGATAATAGTACCCATAAGTTTTATATTATTTCTGAAATTTGAAGAATCATGGATGTAAAGTCGTTGACAGTCAGCAGGGTACAATAGTAGGCACATTCATATACTGAAACACGTTTCTTACTGGGATTATATAATGAGGTGAAGTATAACTCTCAAGAGCATAAACTCTTTTTTCACAGCCTGTGTTATTCCCCAAAATCTCTTTGACCATTTTAGTCCCTCCTTTTGTTCTTTTGCCTTTTTTCGTTCTGGCCTTTTGTATTATTGTTAACATCAGTAGTCAGAAATGTTTTCTACCCAGCATGGATAAATCAGATTTTACAAAAGGTAGCCAGGTTGTATATTTGTTAAAGAAAGGCAAAAAAAGTTTTTGAAAGTGAGTGTTTTCCAGCATAACTGTGGGCCAGTTAAAATAGGAGAAGAGAGAAAAGAAGTACACCCTACAGAGAGCACAGGTAGAGCACCCATGAAAATGCCTACAGCAGCCACAAGTTCAGTGGCTGCTATCTTTCATGACTTCTATTCTTATGTCAAATCTAGGTCACTCTACCAAAAACTCACTTGAATTGTGCCAAAAGAATTAAAGATAGCATTCATGGATTGGTACCAGGTACAGGGCTTGGGTGCATGGCTTGCACTCCATGATTGACCAGCCACTTTGCCATGCCCTAAGATCCTGGCTCATCACCCCTGAGAGCCATAAATACCAAAAATTCTTTGTTAGTTGCTGAGAATGTGGAGGTCTATCTTGATATAGCAAAGTCCAGCTGAAAGTGGCTATAGGTCCTGCTTTGGGTATTATGTGGTTTCTAACTATCTTGAGTTATTGTGACTTATAGGCTGGGTTGAGAAAAGCCTTTCAGAAGACAATGTGAAAACCTTCAGTGCCTACATGAAGAGCATTGTTGAGCTACATAGTCAATGAGATAGTTTGGTGAACTTGTCAAGCAAGTAATTTTACTACTACATTGGGGGTTTAGAGGAGGTCAGATTTCCACACTTTCTGTTGAAAAGAAAGGATGGCAAAGAGGAATATTAGGTAGGTTACTGGTATCCATTCAAGCTGTAGTAGATTAGTGACCATTAGTGATTCTACTTATTTGTACCAAAAGCAGTACTGGAGATTTTTTTTTTTTAGAGAAGGTTCTAGTCTTTTGGAGGTTCACAGGAATAGAGGCTTAGTTTTATGAAAATTTGAGCAATTATTTCCTTAAAGGAATTTTATAGTTTTCCACTGCATGCATTCCTTGAGGAAGAAGCAAATAATAAGTCTAGGGTCTTGAGGGGCTGAAAGGCTGACATTCTTTCTTCCCTATTAACTTTGATGTCTTGAAGGGATTTCAGACATGTCTCTTTGCTGTTGCTTGCAAGGAATGACCACAATCTGTTTGGGAAGATCACTTACCTCTAGGAGTTGTATAATTTTCTGTTTGTATTTTTACAGATAATTTTTTATTACTTAGCAAGCTCCTTTCTTTGCACATTGCTACCTGGGCCTGTAGCACATACATTTGGAATCTGTAAATATTTAGCATTTTGCCTTCTCCTAATATCAATGGACAAGTAATGGCTATCAGCTTTGCTTTTTGAGGGGAAGAGGTTATGTCCTTTATTGAGGACATAACCTGCCTTTTTATGTTCTTCTTGGACAAAGCCACTTCCATTAAGGAAGCATACCTCACAAGGGTCTTGGAAGGGAAGATTGCTAACGTTTTACTTGCTTGTGTATGTGTGGGCTAATCTTTGAGCCTGTACATGTCATTGAGGCAGGACTGAGAGTAGTGCAACTTTATGGTAAATTTGGGTGTCTAGAAACATGGTTTTGGCATAGTTCCAGAGGTAAAATTTGCTTCAGTGTTTGCAAGAATTGGAGAATTGCCCTTAATTTTGTTAGTAAGTCTCTTTCTAGTAAGGGAGTAGGACACTGTGGGACAATTAAAAAAATCATGGTTAAATGATTTCAAATTGCCATGTCAAAATCAGAATAAAGAAACTCTGACTAGTGATCCTCTTCACACCAGTTATGATCTAAGGATTTTTTAAGAGAAGAAAGCAAAAACAGAGTAGTTGAATTTGCTTACCCATGATGTCCAGGCTTACTTGTGGTTTTTCACAGGAAAGGGAGACATCTGTGGACAAGGATATTGTAGACTGCCGCAGGATCCTTTAGTCTTCTTTATCAGAGAAAAATGTGAGAGTTTGGCTGGTTTAGTCCCTGTCTGAGATGATGACAGTCGATTTCCCCGAGTGCATGAGTAAGGCACATCAGCCTCCCAACACAGAGCAGGGCCTAGGAAGAGGCCTAATGTGTAGTTTCTTGTTGGCCTAGGGTTTTTCCTTTGAAAAATATGAGTGTGCTTACAGTTTTACTGCTGTGGCAAACAGATACACTGAAACAACATCCAGAATTAGGAGGCAGATTTATTTTATGTTGACAGTCCTGATTGGGATCATTCTCCAAACATCAGGCCCTGGTCTCTGATAGTCTAGGGCCTTGTATAATGCATATGAAGGAGGTACAAAGATGAGACAGAACAGCCGCAGTTCTTATGATTAGCTAGTAGGGTGAGACCATTGGTTACAAAACTAGATTACTGATCATGGAGCTTATTACAATCAGGCATCCTGCATGCTTAGTTTTGTTTTCATAGTCATGGGGGTCAAGAAAAGTAATTACAGAACCATGAAGAAGTCACAGAGCTAGGCTGTTTAAAAAGAAAGTTTCGAAAAGAACAATTTTGCTCACAGAATTTTTCCTTTTCATCTCCATTTGCAATTTTTTTTTTCTCCAGCTCTTCTCTTCTTATCTTCATTTAGGTCCTAATTGCTCAACACAGAAAAGCCCATGTCCAGCAATTGGGTCACAGAGGCCTGGGATCTATTTGCAAACCAGAATTTTGTGAAAATACTGCCTCTTTCTGGGGCACTACGTGTCGTTGCGTTCCAGAGTGTGTACTGGCTTTAAGGTTGTAATGAGGAGGTCGAGGGGCCTTCCCAGCATAGCTGGGAGAGATCAGAGACAGGTGTGCATCTTGATCATAAACAAAATATAATTCTTTGCCTTTGGAGACCTCTTTAACATATTTCTGAGGGCTTTACAGAGACAATGAAGCATAAAGGCCTTAGCATAAGGGATTTTACACCACTTTCTTTGCCTTTTGTGCAGAAGATCTGGCTGAATAGTAGAACTAAGTTCACTATTCTGTACTCATCTTTCAATATTTCCTACTTTTATATGGGACCCAAACAGTACCACAAGAGTACATAACTTATTATTATTTTTTTCAGATTATCAGGGTTAAATCATTTAATGGCCAGGTTGCTGGCATTTGCAGGCTGTTTCCCATGGCACTTTGTGGGGCTGTGGAGAGAGAGGGAAGACAAGGTTTAGGGTCTTTCCTATAGAAGGAGATTTGAGAATTTCCTTACTGACACTCAATTACTACTGGGCAGATGTCTCTATCTGAATCCACATTAGTGACTTATTTATTTTTTCCTTAGAACTTTCCATAGCCCACCTATGACTTTAGAAAGAAGAGGGAAGCCCTGTTGCAACACTGTAATTAATTTAAGGCAGTAATGGCAGAAACCTTTCTTTTAGCATTTAAGAGAAAAAGTACGAGGACAGAGTTTGTTATCCTTTATCTCAGTCACAGCCAGGTGAGTTGACCTGTATTATCTGTCTCTTTGTCTGCTCAGGCTCTCAAACACATGTTTTTAAATTACCAGAATATCTGTCAAACCATGGTAGTACCATGTGCACTGGGACGACTCCCTGAAATTGCAGCTGATAGCTATTTCTCTCCCCAAAAGTGAGAAAGCTGAACAAAATCTCTGGCAGTACCCAACCCATGAGACAATGGAGGAACCACAGGAGCAGCACCTAGCCCACTTGCTGAGGAAACCTGTAGGGGAGGAGCACAGAGTGGGGCTAGTGTGAGCAAGGGAAAATGGTGGAGGAAGTGGTAGTAATACAGATGACTTTGACAAAAACTGGCTGGAAAAATGAGCAGGAGCTGTCAATTACAAGATCTCAGGCTGTCCTGTGTAGATCTTCTCATGGCCTCCCATGTGACATAGACCATTAGAAGACAGGACAGACCACTAAGAGCCCATTCTTGTGAATACTCACACCATCCCACTCTGCACTTATTTATTTATTTATTTATTTATTTATTTATTTATTTATTTATTTAATGTTTTGTGCAGGGTCTCACTGTGCAGCTCAGACTTGTAGTGATCCTTTTGTGGTCAGCCTCCCCAGCCCTGGGATTACAGGTGTGCACAACCATGCCTGGACTCAGTCACT
This sequence comes from Ctenomys sociabilis, assembly GCA_004027165.1. Lineage (NCBI taxonomy): Eukaryota > Metazoa > Chordata > Mammalia > Rodentia > Ctenomyidae > Ctenomys > Ctenomys sociabilis. Next base: position 1,993 of record PVKA01030498.1, on the reverse strand, counting down.
GGCTCAGGGATCTTGGGGGTTGGGGCCAGTGCAGTATGTGGTACTGGGGATGGAACCCTGACCCTTGCGCTTGCCTAAGCAGGTGCATAGTTGGCTGAGCTATCTTGCTTTGTTCTTTCCTCTCTTTGTTTGATCCAAGTTCGCTTTACAGAGCTAGTCCTTTCTTTACTCTTCACCTTCACTTTTCTCTCAGTAAGCTTTTCACACAATATTTGGCTTGTCTTACCCAATTCTTTGTCCAAGAAGGACCTGGGATATGTTTAATTAATTTCTAATCCATTACTAAAGAAACTACTGAGAACAGCGGGGATCAGCACTACTCTCAGGCCCGGCATGGAAGGGGCAATGCCTCAGCCATGGCTTCGGCCTCTGGGAAGATAACAAGCCATGGCCTCAGCTCCAGCTCCAGCTCCAGCCCAGGTTCTGTGAGGACCTGGACCATATCCCCTGGGATAGCCTGCGGGCACTCCACCTGTGCCCCTGGCCAGTGTTGCTCATCACCAAGGGAGCGTGGGCAGCAGCACGTGCTCAGCTTGGCTCCTTGGCAGGACCTAAGCGAGGTGGCTTCAGGAAACTGCACCACCAGGCACACCCTGCCCCTAGCCTGCCTACTCTCTTCTGCTGCCGCTGGCGGGTCTTGGAGGGGTCTCTAACTTCCGTTCATTTTTCTTATCTCCTAGCTTGCTTTGCCAAGAACTGTTAGCAGGTACTGTGGTGCTGTGGTTTTTCCAGGAGTCCTTTAAAAGCTCTTGCTCTAGCCAAAGAATTAGACAGGTGAGTAAGAAACATAGCAAGGGTTTCTATTTAGTAAAAATGTTAAAGGTAAGAAAAGAAGTGCTCTGTGGAGTGAGCGTGGGGACAGGATATCATGTCTGCATCTTGTCCTCTGAATAACTACTACGAAGACAATAATACGCAATGTATTAATTATTGTAACTGTCCTACTAACCTGTTTTGAAACTGTTTCACTGCTATTTTATCTTTTTCTTTATTAAATGAATTATATATATATATATATATATATATATATATATATATATATATATAGAGAGAGAGAGAGAGAGAGAGAGAGAGAGAGAGAGACAGAGAGACAGACAGACAGACAGAACTGAGAGTCCTGGGGAGGGCCCCCTGCACACCCCAGTAGGGACCGGGTCAGGCCTGTGTCGGCTTGAGCCCCAAGTGTGAGTTTCTATGGGCAACCATCCAGGTGACTGGCCGTAAAGTGTTTACCTGGCCAGTCGCGTGGTTAGGAAGGGTGCGTCCTGGCTCCTGGCTCACGGCAGTGACCTTGTCCAAGAAGCCTGCCTGGCCCCCTTTTGGGCATCTCCACCCAGGTAGACCTGCAAGACGAGGGGCCCTCCTGACCTTTCACACTGCCTCTTTTGCATTAGTATTCTGGACAAGCCATCTTTGTAACCTGGGAGCCTTGCTCCTTTAAAGAGCCTCGTGGTGGAAAAACTATTTGACCCATTCAGTGGAAGGATGAATGCTCCACGCAGGTGCATTCAGTGAATGGAAAGGACCTGTCACTGTGAGCCTTGACTTGATGAGTCATGCGGTGTCCTCCCCAGTGAGACATGACTGAGATGTGAATACTATGGCACTCAGAACAGACGCTCAGAACAGCTCTCATCTCAAAGAACCAAAGGCTTGTATCACAGTATGAGAAATTAGATGTGAGGGAGCAGTGTTTAATGAATGAAGCCTTCCAACCAGCCAGTGAGCTCTTTGGCCCTAGTACTTTGCATTCCCAGTTGGATTGGATCGTCTCCCACCCTGAGGCTTCTCAGGACTTTGAAGAGTTTTTCAGTGACCCCTATCGAAAATCCCTCTCTCTAGAGAAACACTGCATACATACAGTCCATCGGCACTCTAGGAAACAATAGGGTTATCAGTGAAGAATATATTAAGTGGCTCAAGGGCTACTGGGAAGCATTTTTCTTTTTCTTTTTTTTTTTTTTTTTTTTTTTTTTTTTTTTTTTTTTTTTTT